>ML271027.1:3051-37256 GCA_005239495.1 Nicotiana undulata
AAAAAAAAAAAAAAAAAAAAAAGCTCCCTCTTTGGTAGTCTATAAAGTTAAAGATATACATTGCATATTTTATTTATCAAGGTGTAAGGGACAGTAATAGACGATTCGTTCTTTCTTTATTCTGTAATCTTTGTCTATCATCCATCTTTCAAATAACCCCTATTATCCCAATCGCTAAATTGCAACCAAAAAAAAAATAATTGCTCCCTATTTGGTAGTCTATAAAGTTTAAAGATATACATCATATTCCTTCTATCTCAAACGCTGAGATACGATTACCTATCGAGACTCTAGTAATTACTCATATAAAAAAAATTTAGTGTTGTATAGACACACCAAAGCTTCTTTGATCTCATATGATTGAAGGTTGAATTATTAATAAATATTTTGTGATTTAATAATCGGAACAATTTATGTCCCAAAAAAGATACAGTTTTCTCGTATCATTAGGGATGGCAATTGGGGCAGGGCGGGGCAGGGTAAAATATTTTTTTTTTTTAAATTAATAGGTTAGGGCAGGGCAGGGCAAGATCTGAATTAGTACATGGATCGGGTAAAATAAAAACGACCCGCGTGTTTAATAACATTTTTCATCTCAGAGACTCAGACTCTCTCACTCTCACTCTCACTCTCACTCTCACAGTCTCACTCTCTCATATTAGCAAACGACCTCCAATTTCCAAGCCCTAGCCAGACCGACGCCACTCGCCGCTGGCTCGCCGGCCGCCGCTCTTCCTGTCTTCCAAATCAGAACACTATTCCGGCGTTAGTCAAACCTTCCAAACGACCTCCATATTTGATTGCAATCGATTTGGTAAAATTTGCTAATACTTGTTTAAATTTTCTGCAGATTTGTATGAATTTTCTTCGGATTTTTTTCTAGTTCTGTATGAATTTTCTTCAGATTTATTTTGCTTGATTTGTATGAGTTTTTCTTCAGATTTGTAAACCCTCCCATGTATATGAGGTCTCTCATCTCCTACATTGACTAATCTTTGCTTGTGATGACGATAAATGGCTATCTCTCTTTTTTTCTTTTTTCTTTTCCGGTTGTGTTTGGTTGAAACCGTGGTCTTGTGTTGGCCGGAAAAGTTACTCTTTTCAGCCCAAATGCTTATGTCGTTATGCAATTTGGATATTGGGTACCAAACGCAACTCAAAAAATAATTTCTTTCCCTTTTGTATAGCATATTTCATTTTGAATTCGAATTCGAGAATATTATTCTGTTTAGCATGCTGAAAGATTGTCTTGAGATGAATCCTCATGTCGATGAACTTGTATTCAACTTTTAGCTGGTAAGAATGCAACAAGTTATCGTATACAAAAGTTATTCGTCTTCCTTTTCTATTTGATTATTTATTGTTTTTGGGGGCCTTTGATGTTTAGTTGTAGTACTTGAATGCAACCATTTTCTCCACACTTGTGTATAAATCTTTTGATTTCTTTTCACAATCCACATAATGTAATTCAGATAATGTTCATATTCTACAGGGAGGAAGTTTTGAGCTTTTAGCTTCAGTTAATACCATTTGTTGCTGGGCACTGTTTTGATCTTTTTTTGTTGTGTAATATAATGTGGAGCCACTCTCTGAAATCTGAATGATGGTTTAAAACTTCTAAAATGTGAGGGCTAAAATGCATGTAGGTACCATATTTCTGTCAGTTCAGAATATTAATCATGGCATATTGGTGATGATGTGAATATTTGTAATAGGTAATTATGGCATCTCAAAATGAAGAGCATCCGCCAGCTTCTTCTTCTAATGTTATTTCGTTAGACGACGAGAGTCAAAGGCCTGATGAAGTTGTTGAAATGGCAAAAAGAAGATATTCTCGAGCATGGAATCATTTCGAGCTGGTGAAGTTTAATGGTGTTACATATGGTGTTTGTAAGTATTGCAATCGCCGTTATAAAAATGCTAAAAATTATGGTACAAAATCTATGTTAGATCACATACCTAAGTGTCCTAATAGACCAAGAGATGTACAAAATGAGGGTGATACTGGGGGTGGTTATTTTGATCAAGATGTTGCACGTAAACAACTTGCACATGCTATTATTTTACACGAGTATCCACTCTCTATAGTTGATCATGTAGGATTTAGGAACTTTGTTGCGAGTCTCCAGCCTATGTTTAAGATGGTTTCTAGAAATACAATCAAGAATGACATAATGAAAATTTTTGACAGTTTTAAATCGAAAACTTCTAAGTTGTTGGAGAAAGTCACTAGTAGAATTGCAATAACAATCGATATGTGGACTTCCAATAGTAACAAAAAAGGGTTCATGGCTATTACTAGTCATTTCATTGATGATTCATGGAGGCTTCAAAGTCATATTCTGAGATTTGCTTATGTCCCTGCCCCACATGATAAAGATGCTTTGTGTGGTGCTTTGGTTAATTGTTTGTTTGATTGGAATCTTGAACGCAATATCAACTATCACAACTGATAATGCTAGCACAAACAATGCTATGATTAAAACTTTATTGGATGAGAAACTTAATAAAAAAGATTTGTTGTTGAGTGGTCGAGTATTTCATGTGCGTTGTGCTGCACATATTTTAAATTTGATTGTGCAAGAAGGGTTAAAGGTGATAGGAGATAGTATTAGCAAAGTGCGTGATAGTGTCTTGTATTGGAGTGGATCAGCTGGCAGAATTGAGAGGTTTGAAGAAGCCGCACGTTTGGTTCACTGTTCTTGTAATAAGAAGTTGGAGTATGATTGTCCTACTCGGTGGAACTCAACATATTTAATGTTGAGAACAGCTATAGAATACAAAGAGGTGTTTAACAAGTTGAGTCTAACTGACACAAATTATCACTCTTATCCAACTGAAGAGCAATGGAGTAATGCAGAAGATGTTTCTGGTAAGCTCAAACTTTTTTATCATATCACTGAACAGTTTTCAGGAACTCAATATCCAACTTCTAGTCAATACTTTACAAAAGTTTGTGAAATTAAGCTAGAATTGGAAGCTTGGGTGAATGAGTTTAATCTTGTGATTAGCACTATGGCATCTGCGATGTTGTTGAAATTTAAAAAATATTGGGAGGATGTGCATATTTTGATGGGAGTAGCTGCAATCTTTGATCCACGATACAAGATGAGGTTGGTAGAGTTCTTTCTTCCACTAATTTATGGTGAAGAAGCTTCAACTAAAATTCAAGAAGTTCGATCCAATTGTTATGATCTCTTTCAAGATTATAAGAGTAAATTATCTGCTCCACATGATTCATTATCATCTAGTTCTAGTGAAGTCACTAGTTTTACTCAGGGTGATCGGCTTTCGAGCTTTGATAGATTTGTAGCTTCAACTGGAACTACCGTGGAGAAAAGACCAGAGTTGGATATGTACTTAGAAGAAGACCTACTACCTCAAACCCCTTCATTTGACAATTTGAGTTGGTGGAAGATAAATGGATTGAAATTTTCTATATTGCAAAAAATGGCTCGTGATCTCTTAGTCATTCCCGTGTCTATTGTTGCTTCAAAATCGGCATTTAGCTCTAGTGGGAGGTTGATTAGCCCTCATCGGAGTAGACTCCACCCCACTACTTTGGAAGATTTAATGTGTGCTCGCACGTGGTTATGGAATTATTTAAATGGTAAGTATTTTCTCATTATTTTCTTAATAGGTATTCAATTATTTAATACTATATTGATACTATGCGTTTTTCCTTTTAGGTTTGACTTCAACGGTTGATCAAGTTTCATGTCCAACATTGTTTGATGAAGAGGACGAGCCGGATTCAATTGTTTAATACTATTTTGGATTGCCACATAGCTACTGTTTGATCTGATCCTCTTTGACAATACCAGCAGTCACAAGAAAGTGAGAAACATTCTTTCTCTGATCTCCTTGAACTCTTTTTTCAGATCTTTGAGGATTTTTTCGTAACTGAATTGTTTCCTCAGTCCTTGAACTGTTGTCAAACTTTTCTTTCCATTCATTTGTTGTATACGAATATGAACATACTCTTTGGCTCCAGGGGCACCTGAGTCCTTAGTCTCAGCAAATGGATCAAAAGCAAATGGGATTTGAATGTCGATATCAACCATGTACCTAGATGGAACACAACTTCTCACCCTTCGTAACTAAATTGGTCACACAAGAGCTGCAAAAACAACACCAATTTAAACTTGCAGATGTTGAATGTTTATTTAGCTGCAAAAACAACACCAATTCAATCAGTTGATGTGATTAAACCGAGTGTAGGTTAATTTTTATATCCGCGGACCACATGGAGCTGGCAAGGTTTATACTGAGATGTTTCAGGACAAAGTGGATAAGTAGTGGAAGTTCACATACTTGATTGTTGAGATCAAATCACCCTCCCAAGATGACAGTTCTAATTTTCTTGAAAAGTGCTTTTCATGCTATAATTATTTTTGTACTGTCTAGTTCATTAGTTGTTGAAGGAAAAAAAATCCACGTTGTTTCTTTTTTCTCTTTAGGATATTCCATTTGTTTTTTTTACTGTAGTAATTGTAGTATATTAAAAGTTGTCACACCTCCTTTTTCACCCCGTGAAGGGATAATGGAGTTTTTCCAATTAAAGTGACAATAATCGAAATGAGATTATTTATTTAATCAGAGTCGCCACTTAGGATAATTTATGGTGTCCCAAGTCACCGGTTTATATTAAATCCCAAATCGAGGAAGTTTGACTCTGTTTTAATTGTCTGCGACCAGAAATCCGGGTAAGGAATTCTGTTAACCCAGGAGAAGGTGTTAGGCATTCCCGAGTTCCGTGGTTCTAACACGGTCGCTTAGTGATTCATACTTCGCTTAAATTATCTAATTACTCATTTTTAGGACCTATGTGTATTTTACCTTTTACCGCTTTTAAGAAATTATCCTGAGATGAGTCACGCGTATGTGTACTCATTTTAATTAATGCGCTAAAAATCATGTCACGCGTACGTGTACACAATTAATAGCCTTTGGTATTAAAATTATTTGGCCAAAGTCACGCGAACGTGTACTTTGATTTTATTGTGAAAATCGGCGCTTGGATCATGTCACGCGTACGTGTACACAATTCGTCACGCTTATTATTAATAAGATTATTTCGCCCAAAGTTGCACGAACGCATACTAAGGTCTTAATTCCTGAACTCATAATTATGTAACATGCACGTCGAAAATCCTAAAGTTTGACTAGCCATGTTTCTAATTAAAATTCTTGCATAAAGCCATGCGTATTCTCTACTGTACGGTGGTGTCCAAAATACGTACCCAAAGATGAATGTTCCTACCAGTAATCAAGTGATAGAAAATTCATACTAACTTTTAATCCAACACCCCCAAAACCAATTCAAAAATAAATAATATAGTTCGCACAACTAAGTAAATACAAAACTAACTAATTCGTGTTTGTTTCCAAATACTGCATTAACGAAAACTTTAATATAAATGAGCCAAATTAAGAAAGTCTCCAAACAAACAATGAAACAAACAGAACAATCACACAACAATCACCATGGTCGAAACCTAATAACGAGGAAACTGGGAGGAAATTTAAAATTAGATTAAGAAATTGACCTCGAATATTGGCAACCTTTCCAATTACAGTAGCGGTATATGAGTGGAAACCCGGACCCAAAAAATAAAACTTGACGGCAACGGATATTCGAACTCGGCCTAAAATCTAAACGCAACCTCAAGCAAACTCCATCGGATTCCGTGGTTTCGAAATCGAAAATCAGAAGAAGCTAAACCCTGATATCTTCCGCTGACCGGAAGAACACTCTAACAGAAGACCTCGACCGGAGCTTTCGAACAGGTGGAAACAGCAGCTGTCGAAGATGGTTTTGAGGTGATTTTCATGAGAGTTTGTGAATGAAACCCCGCAACTCCATGAGTTGTTATTACACGAGTTTCACAACTGGTTTGCGAATGGATTCGTGATAGAGATGAAGTGTGGGTGAAAGCGAGGTGTGGATTGGACAGTGGCGAACGGCCGAATGGTGACTGAGCGGAATCTTCGCCGGAGTTTTGGCTTCAAACCAATGGGAAAAGATAGTCCAAACACATCCGTATGACTCTTGGGTGGAGGGGAGGACTGGTTCGTCTCCGATTCAAAGAAAAGGGTGGCGGCTGGTAGGAGAAAGGGTGGCCGTTGGCAGAGATGGAGTTGTGGGGGAGGTGCGGCGGCAGCTTCCTCAGAGAGGAGTCCAGTCCCTTTTTTCTTCCTCCTCTGAAGTTGTCCCTATTTTTGGAAAAAGAAGATTAAGGTATTAGTTAGGTTAATGGGCTAAGGGTTATTTGGGCCAAGAGGTTGATGGGCTAGTTCCGAATTTGGACCAAATTTTGGCCAAATTTACCTTTAAAAGTGGCCATTTATTTTTACTAGATTAAAAATATTAACTCCTACAATAATAACTATTAAAATACCTAATCCTTAATTAAATAGAGAAAAAATGAAATTATTTAGTATTTTTTAAATTTTTGTGATAAGATTAAGTAAAAGACCTAAAACTAGTTGAAATAACGATATTAAGCCTAAACTAAATATTAAATGCTAAAATGTATAAAATATTTGGGAGGGTCAAAAATCACGCGTCTACAGCTGCCCCTCTTTGACTGGAAACATGAAGAGTTTTCAGACAAAGAACGACGAGACAAGTTATTTTTGACCCGACACTTATTCAAGAGACCTAAAACTAATAGAAAGGAGAATGTGACCGAGCCCTGGTATCTGAGCTGCCTACATATCCTTGGCTATAAAGGAATCAGGCCACGTGTAGTTCAGAAGTAGGAAGAGTGATGGAGGAGGATACCGAGATGGAGTGTCGAGTGAGGTGTCATTCCGTCGAGGTTCCGTTCCGAGGTCCTGTTATTACATCAAAATCAAAAATGAAAAAGACTAACTAAACCTGTCAACTATGGGTTACAAGATTCCTATCTATAAGTCTTCTGAAGCTTGATCTTGAGTCTTGAATGGTCTTCATGCAGACTTTAAATTTGAACCTTGGCATTTGCTAGTTGCAGGTGCTGATTTATTCTTCCACGGCTTCTTTGGAGCAAAACCGGATATGCCATGCTCGTGACTCAGTCATGTCTTGAGCAATTCATATCTTGTCTTCGCTTCTGCATTTTGGATGATTTTTCTTTTCTTCTTTTATTCTGGATTGAGACCACATTCTGTTAGTCATCTCGGATTGTCGACTCGCATTCTTGCCGCGAGCTTCCATTACTGCTAACCTGAATTGAATTCTGAAATGGGCTCCCTTATTTTCCAGGTGGGTGCCTGATTGCCGAGGCTTGCGTTCCATTCCTTTGTTCTCCAGGCGGGCGCCTGATTTCAACAACTTGAACTGTATTCCCTTGTTCTCCAGGTGGGTGCCTGATTACCAAAACTTGAATTGTATTCCCTTGTTCTCCAGGTGGGTGCTTGATTACCGAAACTCGAACTGTATTCCCTTGTTCTCCAGGTGGGTGCTTGATTACCAAAAACTTGAATTGTATTCCCTTGTTCTCCAGGTAGGCGCCTGATTGCCAAAACTTGAAACTGTATTCCCTTGTTCTCCTGGTGGGCGCCTGATTGCCAAAACTTGAACCGCATTCCCTTGTTTTCTAGGTGGGCGCCTGATTGCCAAAATCTCGAACTGTATTCCCTTGTTCTCAGGGCGGGCGTCTGATTACCGAGGCTTGGATTCCATTCCCTTGTTCTCCAGGCGGGCGCCTGATTACCAAAACTTAAATTGTATTCCCTTGTTCTCCATGTGGGTGCCTGATTACCAAAACTTGAATTGTATTCCCTTGTTTTCCATGTGGGTGCCTGATTACCAAAAACTTGAATTGTATTCCCTTGTTCTCCAGGTGGGCGCCTGATTGCCAAAACTTGAAACTGTATTCCCTTGTTCTCCTGGTGGGCGCCTGATTGCCAAAACTTGAACTGCATTCCCTTGTTTTCCAGGTGGGCGCCTGATTGCCAAAATCTCGAACTGTATTCGTTTGTTCTCCAGGTGGGTGCCTGATTGCCAAAGCTTTAACTGTATTCCCTTGTTCTCCAGGTGGGTGCCTGATTGCCAAAACTTTAATTGTATTCCCTTGTTCTCCAGGTGGGCGCCTGATTACCAAAACTTGAATCTGTATTCCCTTGTTCTCCAGGTGGGTGCCTGATTTCCACAACTTGAAATTGTGTTCCCTTGTTCTCCAGGTGGGCGCCTGATTGCCAAAACTTTAACTGTATTCCCTTGTTCTCCAGGTGGGCGCCTGATTGCCAAAACTTTAACTGTATTCCCTTGTTCTCCAGGTGGGTGCCTGATTACCAAAACTTGAATCTGTATTCCCTTGTTCTCCAGGTGGGCTCCGCTACTTGAGCTGCATTCCCTTGTTCTCCAGGTGGGCGCCTGATTATAACAAACAGACAAACAAAGAAACTTTTTCTGCCCCAGTTTGGTATCTGGGCTCATCTGTGAATGTTAATCGAATCATATTACCCAAAATTTCTAAAAATTTAAACTAAATCCCATTATTCAGGAGGGTCCTGAAAATTTCAAATTGAATCTCATCTTAAGAATGAAAACTTTAAAGCCAACTATATTTCCTCAAAGTAGAGCTTATGCCAGATCTTGTTACTCATGGATGTTTTGAATTTTAACTAAGTCCCATTGTTCAGGAGGGTCCTGAGAACTTCAAATTAAATCTCATTATCCATGCGGGTTCTGAGAACTTGAAAACTAAATCCCATTATCCAGGAGGGTCCTGAGAGCTTAAAATTAATCCTTGAAATTTTGAAATCAAATCCCATTATCCAGGAGGGTCCTGAGAACTTAGAATATACTTACCTAAGCCAGGCTCTCTTGCTGGAGGATCTCTGTAGAAAGAACAAAATTCCTTGCCCTTGAATCATGCTTTCCTCATGGAGAGTCCCTGCAAATCAGGAAAAAAAATTTGGCCCCTGTTTCAATTAAAGAAACTTTATCAGTTTGAAAAATGTGGTGGTTAGTTTGTGGCATTCTTGCTGAATATGTCCTTCCCACTGCCGCGCTTTGTTCTAACTGGCTGCTTTGCACTTGGCCTGAAAGACCCAAATGACCTTTGCTTAAACCGTTGTTTTACATTTCTGTCCTTCCCATTTGAACCTCTGCGTCTTCCACAACATTCACAAACCACTCGACCACTTGAACTTTCACTAACACCTTATTTCCATTTTTTGCATTGTGCTATTTATGGTATGCTTTGGCCGTACTTTGCTTCGTGCAATTTCGGAAGCTGGTAGTAAGCTTTGGAATCCTACTTTTACTTGCTTAAACATTGCTGACATTGGTAAAGCCTTAAAGAAAATAATCCCAAAAGAAATGAAATGCAATGACTTGGAGAATTAGGAATAAAGAAAAAAAAATCTGAAACAGGATGACTATTTGGGGGAGAAAAAGAAAAAGAGACTTATCTGGGTGAGGCAACTGGCACCAATGATCATGACATACATTTCGGATTAATCAGCCCAGCCTGTTCAACCAATCAACTTTCAGTTGTCATATCGCATGCCCGGGGCCTCCATAACCCAATCTCTTTGCCAAGTCGCTGACCTTGCTCAGTTTGCGGTGCCCTGAAGGGTTTTCACCAACAGCCCTCTCTCATTTGTTCATCTCTCAACTCACTGTCTCCCTACGGTTCCCGTGAAGGTTTTCACCGATAAGACTCTCTCATTTTAATTTCTCTTAGCTTACTATCGCCTTACGGTGCCCGTGAAGGTTTTCACCAATAAGACTCTCTCATTTTTAATTTCTCTCAGCTTACCATCGCCTTACGGTGCCCCTGAGGGTTTTCACCAATAAGACACTCTCATTTATTTGTCTTCCTTTGTACGGCACAGAGTGTTGCCCCTGGTGTGAATCATATCTCTGCCTCGCTTGCCTTGGCACTCTCAAATATTGGTCGGAAGGTCTTTCTTTGGACCGTAATGCAGGCTTTTGGATGGGGTTAGAAAGAAAGAATAAAGGCTCAAAACAAATTGAGTGGGTTAGCAATTACAACTTTTGGAATCAGCTCTTTTATATAGCCACAACTTCTGCCCCGGTTTCTTTGCCTGGGGGCTTTTGAATTTTTATTTGGATGGGACCGAACCGTGAGGCTTCCTATGTATCCTTAAAAGGAATCAGGTCGAACGTAGTTCACGTTATAGGAATTGCTTTGTTGTTGTTACTTTTCTTTTTTTCTCTTCTTTTTTTTTTCTTTTTCATTCTTTCTTTCCTTTTTTTTTCTTTTCATTCTTTCTCTTTTCTTTCTTTTCTTTTTTTTTCTTTTTTTTTTCCACTCTTTTTCATTCTTTCTATTTTTCTCTTTTTTTTCTTTTTTTTTCTTTTCCTTCTTTATTTACCTTTTGCGCCTGTGTTTCTGAACTTTGCTACTGATTTCAAAAGAGGGGTATGAAAGAAAATATATAAGGCTCAAAGGGGTAACAAAGGGTAAAGTGTTTAGATAACAGGAAAAAAAATGCCTTCGTCGTTCCAATCTTCAAAACATGCCAAGTACAAACAAACACAATTTAAACCAAAGAAATCACACATAATATCTTTTGACTGCATCAGAATTGATAGCCATATCTACACACTTGCTTTCTATATCTGTTAAATACAAAGTACCATTGGACAACACTCTCGTTACGATGAACGACCCTTGCCAATTTGGGGCGAACTTGCCTTTTGCTTCAACCTGATGTGGAAGAATGTATTTCAACACTGACTGATCTACCACAAACTGTTTGAGAGGCACTCCCTTGTTGTATGCTCTCATCAACCTCTTGATTTCCTAGACTAATCGCCTCAGTTTCACTCAATTCAAGCTCCAGGTTATCTTAAAATGCGTGAACCTTTACTTGTTTCCTCAAATGCATCCTTTATCACATTCAAAATCGTGTTTCATTATTCCATGATTAGATTGGCTTTCAAGATCTGGCTAAAAACTCTGCACGCATGTCATGTCATTGAAACCAGCATAAAAAGAACTGTACAAAAAGAAAACAAAAATAAGAACTATCAGGACAGATGGAAAAAGGGAAATTGCATTTCATTGAAAATAAAGGATAACAAGTTTTGTACATCAGCAAACGAAAAATAAAAATCTGGATCACAACCCCAGAATAACCCAGATAAAAAGGAAACCAAAAAAAACTACCAAGACTCTTTCCGAGTAGGGAGAGGAGTTGCCTTCCAATTGTTAAGCTTTACATTCGGCCCGACGAACTGCACGTCTGCTTTGCTGGACTGTCCTCCGACTTCTACCATGTTCACATCATCAAACAACCTCTGGATCCTTTCAATTAATTCCTCATCAATTTCAACCATAGGATTTGGAACCGTTGACACAGTGCGTTTCCTGGCACCAGGCTTAACAAAAGACCTGGAGAGACGCGGGATAGGCTTCGGAAGTGCCTACGCCTTCTGTTTCACCCTTTTAGCCCTTTTCACCTCTGCCGATGTGGGTTTGAATCCAAGAACAAACGTACCCAAATTCTCAGGGAGGGACACTGGCTGTATGATACCCTGCAAGGATGCGCCCAAACCTTTGCCTGGCACAAAGCCATTTTTCAACATTTCAGAGGCCACCATGACGGATGTAGAAGCTATCCTCGGAGTTGGAACACACTTCCCTTCCGGAATCTTCTCGACCGGAACTGTTTCAGAAACTTGATAGACCCAAGGCCCCTTGTCATCTTCGGCCTCAGTAAACGGGACATAGGCCTCACTGTGAGCACACAAATTCTCCTCACCATGCACGACGATCTCCTGTCTGTCCCACTCGAACTTGACCATTTGGTGCAAAGAGGACGGGACTGCTTTGGCGGCGTGTATCCATGGCCGACCTAACAATAAATGGTAAGAGATGGCCACGTCCAATACCTGGAATTCCATGGTGAACTCCACCGGTCCTATTGTCAGCTCAAGCATTATATCGCCAACCGAGTCTTTTCCTCCACCATCAAAACCTCGGACGCATATGCTGTTCTTATGAATCCTCTCATCCTCCACTTTTAACTTGTTCAGAGTAGAGAGAGGGCAAATGTTCGCACTGGATCCATTGTCAACTAATACCCTGGTGACCACAGAATCTTCACATTTCACCGTAAGATAGAGAGCTTTGTTGTGTTCAGTACCTTCCACGGGCAACTCATCATCAGAGAAGGTAATCATGTTTACTTCAAATATTTTATTGGCGATCTTTTCCAGATGGTTCACTGAGAATTTGTCGGGGACATGAGCCTCGTTCAAAATTTTCATCAAGGCCCGACGATGCTCGTCTGAATGGATCAACAATGATAGCAGGGAAACTGAGCGGGCGTCTTTCTCAACTGCTCTACGATGGAGTAATCTTGTACCTTCATTTTTCTCAAAAACTCCTCCGCTTCTTCTTCACTGACTGGTTTCTTTACTAGGGCTGGGTTATCTCTGGATGTTTTAGATTTCCTTAACTCTTCCAGGGCGAAGCATCTCCCCGAACGAGTTAATCCCTGTGCCTCATTAACTTCTTCTTTCACTTCCTTTACCTTATAGGTCACTATCACCCGTTCGTAGTTCCATGGGATAACCTTGGTGTTGACTACCGGCACTGGGTTACAGGCTTGATGATGATAGGGTCCGTACAAGCACCCTCCACAATTATGATAGGCTTACTCTCCAGCCCTAGAACGACCACCTTTGACTTATCTTGCTTTGCTACAACATTACTTGGGGATCTTTTCTCAATTACCATAGACGGCCCACCGTTTGTCGTGTTCAATTTGCTCACCGATCCTTCAACCGTTGGTTTTCTGACTGGCTTGACCTCACTAGACCGGATCATCATGACGAATTGTGAAGGCTTCTTGGGTTCCCCCTTATGTACTATCTTGATCATGTTCGTTTCATCATGGGTTGGCAATGGGTTCTGATTGATGTTGGGTGCCTCCGGGGTTTGGACTACAATTTGGTTTGTGTCGATGATCTCTTGGATGGCATTTTTCAGGTGCCAACACTTCTCCGTATCATGTCCCGGAGTACCAGAACAATATGCACAGCTCACAGAGTAATCAAGGTTCTTTGGAGGAGGGTTTGGCAGTTTCGACTCGATTGGCCTCAACACATCCAAGTGTCTCAATCTCTGGAATAAACTGGTGTAAGACTCCCCCAACGTGGTGAAAGTTTTCTTCCGCTGCAACCTCTCATTTCTGAATACTGGTTTGGGCCGGAAACTTGGACCAACAGGGTTTCGGTAGGTTCGCTGGGGTGGGTAAGCATTTTGTGGAGCTGGGTAGGTGTTTGTGGGGTTGGGGCATGCCATTGCGAATAGGAAGGAGGTTGAATATATGACTGGGCGTGGTGGACATAAATTTGAGGGTTTGGTGATGGGAAGTAATGTTGGGGTGGATTATATGGATTTTGTGGGTAGTCTTGGTGATGGGGTCGAGGCCGGGTATAATGGGGTGATGGGCCCCTCGGTCCAAACCATGATCCTGAATCAACTGTTGCCACATCTTCTCTCTTCTTCTTTCCAATCACTCCCCCGGTACCATTCTGAATAGCTTGAGTGGTTGCTTTGATGGCTGAGTAGCTCATAACTTTTCTTGATTTAAGCCCTTCTTCCACCATGCCACCCATCTTTACTACCTCGTTGAAAGACTTGCCTATGGCCGATATCAGATGGCCAAGGTAAGTAGGCTCCAAGGCCTGCAGAAAGTACTCAACCATTTCGTTTTCCTCCATCGGGGGGTTAACTCTTGCCGCTTGTTCTCTCCAGCGAAAACTGTATTCTCTGAAACTTTCACTGGGTTTCTTCTCAATCTTAGTCAAAGATAAACGGTCTGGAACAATCTCGATGTTGTATTGGAAATGACGAGCGAATGCTTGGGCCAAATCATCCCAAGTATACCACCTGTTGTGATCCTGACGAGTGTACCACTCTAATTCCACGCCACTCAGACTCTGGCTGAAGTATGCCATCAGTAATTCATCTTTCCCACCGGCCCCTCTCATTTTACTGCAGAATCCCCTCAAATGGGCCACCGGGTCTCCATGCCCATCATATAGGTCATATTTAGGTAATTTGAATCCCACCGGCAGCTGAACATCAGGAAAGAGACACAAATCTTTGTAGGCTACGCTCATCTGGCCTCCCAATCCCTGCATGTTTCTGAACGATTGTTCCAGACTTCTTACCTTCCTGAACATCTCATCATGCTCTAGGTTTTTAGGTGGTTGCTCAGTTTCAACAGGGAGGTCGAAACGAGGGTTGTATGGGTAATGGTTTGGGGCCTTGAAAGTAGGCTCTAGGGGATAATATTGGTTATCTCGGGTCGGGAATAGTGGCTCACTGGAGGATCGATGGAGTGTAGCGGGCGGGGGGTGCTACGAAAACAGGGGTAGCTGGTGGAGGGGGGTATGGGATTGGTTTGGCTGGTGGAGCTTGTGTGGTTTGGGAAGTGGTGCCTTGGTAGGTGGTAATGGGGAAAGCCTGGTGGATGTTGCGGAGATAAGTCGACAGTGGGAAACTCTTGGGATTGAGCTAGTGGCGGGATGAAATCAGGGTTGGCGGGGTATGATGGTGGTGGATGCCCCTTCATCCATGCTTGGTACATTTCTGCCATTTGATGTTTCAACTTATGAAGCTCCTCTTTTAGATTAACATCAGACTCTTCTCCCTCCTTTGACTGATTAATAGCACTTGCGTCCAGTTCTTTGCAAGCCATGACCAACTTATCTTTAGACCTAGTATTGTACGGGTGGGTTTCCAGAATGCCGAATAAACTAACCACCTCCTGTTATGATAACAATTACAATGCCAAAGATGAGCAAAACAAAGCCAACATGTTAGCGTTAGGGCATTTATCAGATAAAACATCACGTTGTGTGTACTGCACCTAGCAACAATTAATGGTTCATGAATGGCTTCGAGGGTTACAAGGTCATTTGGCATTATCCCAATTTTGTTCATTTCAGCCTCCTCTTTTCTTTCATTTCTAGCACTTCTTGACTTGCTCATTTTCCTTCCTCTCTTTTCTTTCTAATTATCATTAATTTCTTTCTCTCGCCTCATGTCCCCCAAATTCATTTCCCTTTTTTTTTCTTTTTTCTTTTTTTTTGATAATTAATATTTTTTAATGAATTGATTTGATCGAACCCTATGTAGGTTGCCTACGTATCATGTTCCGCATGAATCAGACCAAGCGCAGTTCTAAAAAAGTAATGAACAAATAAACTAAGAAAGAAAAAAAAAATCTTTTTGGATTTTCATTTGTAACTCTTTTTTTGGTTTTCCAAATATAAAACATGCATATTATAACAAAAGACTCGACAATCTTAACTAGACTGACAAACTTGATGCTACTGTACAAGACTAAAAATTAAAAGACAACATAAAATAGGCTCAAAAATAAAAACTTTCTTCAAGCAACTCTTGTATGCATGATCTTGACTAAAATGGTCCTGGGTATCTGTCATGCTCAAACTCTAACAAATAGATCCATACCTGAATGGGAAAAATAAGATCAAATAGAGTTAGTGATTCAAGACACACGTGAGACCACCATATTTCCAATTGAGCCATGCAAACATGATTGGGTTACTTTTTGTAAAAGTGGCTAGTCATGCAAATTCAACATGGATAGACCTTAGAATTGAGAGGACATCTTGTTGTATACTTCGCGCTCTAAGACATATGTTATTAAGACACTTTTTTAAAAAGACTAGCTCTATTTTGCAAAACGACCTACGTGGCCAAATGTGGCTAAACTTGCAAGATTTGACTAAGACCCCGCGAAGCCAAGAACCTAAGACTCACTAAGAATACCGGACCCTATGTGGGCTGCCTACGTATCGCTCCCGAAAGACGAGAATCAGGTTTGCGTAGTTCGGGCAGATTGGATACGAGAGAAAATTTAAAAGGAAAAATAAATGACTTGTAAAAAACATATTTTGTCTCTTTTTTTTAAAAATGATGAAAACATGTAAAATCTTTTTGGATTTTCTTTTTCTCTTTTTTTTTATATCTTTCTTAACAAAATGAAGGGAACATGCAAAATCTTTTTTTTTAATTTCATTTTCATTTTTTTTGGGTGGTTTTCTTGACACTTAACCAACATTGCTTCATTTTCACACTTAACCCTCCTTTCTTTCTCATTTTCCCTCAACCAACATTGGTCCGCCAAATGACGCCTTTTACCCTCGAAGAGTACAACATGTAGCACATAAAATGCATCAAAATGGTCTTTTATTTTTGGGGGACACCTGTCCTAGACGGACCCCCAACCCTTGTGTTGAGTCCCCTAAGTCAAATGCACGTGATGCAAATAATCGTTCCTATTAAGGATCCGGCATGGGGTTTTGTTATTCTAGGTTTAAACCTGGGGTTGTGTTCTAGACCTGGGTACCCGAGTGGACAGCTGGAGCCGAGGTGGGGGCAACATACCGGGAGCACGAAAGTCTACCCGGCCTTGTTGCTGGTCCATCCTCGTTCTTATTTGGTACGACCTCTAACAGAAAAGCGGGCCACGCGAACGTGTGCACTATTTTTTTTAGAAGACTCAGAGGGAGGCGTAAGAAGACATTTTAAATACAGTTCAAATAAATATCAAAGTGGTAAATAAATGACAATTAGCACATTAAGCGCACAAAATAAAGCAATATCACGATTAATAAAGCCAAGTAAAATCAAATTAAAAGCTCGAATTCTTGAACCCTGAACCAGAGATTATGGGTTCGGTCCCCAGCGGAGTCGCCAGAGATGTCACACCTCCTTTTTCACCCCCGTGAAGGGGATAAGGGAGTTTTTCCAATTAAAGTGACAATAATCGAAATGAGATTATTTATTTAATCAGAATCGCCACTTGAGATAATTTATGGTGTCCCAAGTCACCGGTTTATATTAAATCCCAAATCGAGGAAGTTTGACTCTGTTTTAATTGTCTGCGATCAGAAATCCGGATAAGGAATTCTGTTAACCCGGGAGAAGGTGTTAGGCATTCTCGAGTTCCGTGGTTCTAGCACGGTCGCTTAGTGATTCAGACTTGGCTTAAATTATATAATTACTCATTTTTAGGACCTATGTGTATTTTACCTTTTACCGCTTTTAAGAAGTTATCTTGAGATGAGTCACGCGTACGTGTACTCATTTTAATTAATGCACTAAAAAATATGTCACGCGTACGTGTATACAATTAATAGTCCTTGGTATTAAAATTATTTGGACAAAGTCACGCGAACGTATACTTTGATTTTATTGTGAAAATCGGCGCTTGGATCATGTCACGCGTACGTGTACACAATTCGTCACGCTTATTATTAATAAGATTATTTCGCCCAAAGTTGCACGAACGCATACTAAGGTCTTAATTCTTGAACTCATAATTATGTAACGTGCACGTCGAAAATCCTAAAGTTTGACTACCCATGTTTCTAATTAAAATTCTTGCATAAAGCCATGAATATTCTCTACTGTACGGTGGTGTCCAAAATGTACCCAAAGATGAATGTTCCTACCAGTAATCAAGTGATAGAAAATTCATACTAACTTTTAATCCAACACCCCCAAAACCAATTCAAAAATAAATAATATAGTTCGCACAACTAAATAAATACAAAACTAACTAATTCGTGTTTGTTTCCAAATACTGCATTAACAAAAACTTTAATATAAATGAGCCAAATTAAGAAAGTCTTCAAACAAACAATGAAACAAACAGAACAATCACACAACAATCACCATGGTCGAAACCTAATAACGAGGAAACTGGGAGGAAATTTAAAATTAGATTAAGAAATTGACCTCGAATATTGGCAACCTTTCCAATTACAGTAGCGGTATATGAGTGGAAACCCGGACCCAAAAAATAAAACTCGACGGCAACGGATATTCGAACTCGGCCTAAAATCTGAACGCAACCTCAAGCAAACTCCATCGGATTCCGTGGTTTCGAAATCGAAAATCAGAAGAAGCTAAACCCCGATATCTTCCGCTGACCGGAAGAACACTCTAACGGGAGACCTCGACCGGAGCTTTCGAACAGGTGGAAACAACAGCTGTCGAAGATGGTTTTGAGGTGATTTTCATGAGAGTTTATGAATGAAACCCCGCAATTCCATGAGTTGTTGTTACGCGAGTTTCACGACTGGTTTGAGGATGGATTCGTGATAGAGATGAAGTGTGGGTGAAAGCGAGGTGTGGATTGGACAGTGGCGAACGGCCGAATGGTGACTGAACGGAATCTTCGCCGGTGTTTTGGCTTCAAACCAATGGGAAAAGATAGTCCAAACACATCTGTATGACTCTTGGGTGGAGGGGAGGACTGGTTCGTCTCCGATTCAAAGAAAATGGTGGCGGCTGGTAGGAGAAAGGGTGGCCGTTGGTGGAGATGGAGTTGTGGGGGAGGTGCGGCGGCAGCTTCCTCAGAGAGAAGGAGTCCAGTCCCTTTTTTCTTCCTCCTCTGAAGTTGTCCCTATTTTTGGAAAAAGAAGATTAGGGTATTAGTTAGGTTAATGGGCTAAGGCTTATTTGGGCCAAGGGTTGATGGGCTAGTTCCGAATTTAGACTAAATTTTGGCCTAATTTACCTTTAAAAGTGGCCATTTATTTTTACTAGATTAAAAATATTAACTCCTACAATAATAACTATTAAAATACCTAATACCTTAATTAAATAAAGAAAAAATGAAATTATTTAATATTTTTAAAATTTTTATGATAAGATTAAGTAAAAAAATTAAAACTAGTTGAAATAACGATATTAAGCCTAAACTAAAATATAAAATATTTGGGAGGGTAAAAAATTACGCGTCTACAAAAATCACTTCTTTTTAGTTTTTCTCTTCAATGGCTGAAAAGCGAATTGGTGAAAAAGGTGAAAAGAAGAAGGTGGATCTTTCGGCGGAATTGAGAATAATTCGTTATAACAGTAAAACTAAAAGGAGCTTTTTTATTGCTTTTTGGAATAAGTGATTAGGATAATTCCAAGAACCTTAAACCTAAAGTTACGAATGATTGTAGTGCTGTCTCAGCTTAAAATATGGAGGTTTTGTAAGTTTCAATGATTAATCTATTCATTTTACCAAAATCACTTCTAAACTCCAATGTAAAATATGGACGTGTTCTTTTATTCTATTTTTAATACATCTGTCCTCAACCCTAACATGTACAATTCAGGTAAGTTACAAAGTTATAAATAAACTCTGGTTATTTTGCTTAGTTCCGTTAGTCACTTGATCTAATAAATCATTTGGTAAGTACATATTTTTCCTAGATAAAAAGGTCTTTATTGATATATAGAACATTTAGTGTTTTAGAAAGGTAACATCTATAATATATATAAATCAAAAATAGGTTAAAAAATACAAGAAAATCTAAACAGGGCAGGGCAGGGCGGGGCGAGGCGGCGCGGGACGGGACAAAATTTGAAAAAATACTAAATAGGGCAGGGCAGGGCGGGTCAAAATATTAGCAGGTCAAGGCTTGCCCGCTCCGCCCTAACATGCCCTGCCCCATTGCCATCCCTACGTATCATCACTCGAAAAAAAGATAAAGTAAGCTTACCCCCTCAAGTTTTCCACTATCGGAAGCGTCGCAATGTTTTGAATAAAGAGTAGCATTTATTTGTTTGCGGAAACCAATTTATATGCATATGCATAGTAATGCTCGGTGGGCACCATTTTTAGGTAACAATAATTCTCAATGATAATTTAGAAAAGGAAAAAAAAAAAGAATAGCCCAAATAGAAAATCAAATAACTGCGAATAATTAAGTCAAGTACGCAAAATATTTGGTTAGCGCTTTGATTACACAACAAATATTTGGTTAGCCCTTCCATAGAATTGAGTACCCAATCATCTTGAGTATCTTGTAGTTGGTAGGAGAAATACCCACTATCATATTTTAGTTGTAGGAGATACAATTTTCCCTTTGAAATTTTTGGAACCATCGTCGAAGCACCCATTGTAAAGCCTTCGATGCAGCAACCATGGTTCCATTACAATTAGCAGGGCAAGCGTAAGCGAAGATGATAACCATGTTATCATTATACAGAATTTCGCCTATGCCACTCTTGCCAGTTGTCTTGATAAAACTTCCATCGGTATCAAGTTTTTAGCTCGCTGAAGCAGGTCTATCCCAAGTAATATAATTGTTAATAATATTTTGCCTTAGCATTTCAACATATTCACAAAACCGAGTCCAATGATTTTGCGATTGCAGCTAGGAAAAGTAATAGCCTATATGGTATTGATCATCCAGCTAATATCTTTCTTTATTTTGAACCGGGAAAACTTCTTGGAGTCACCCTACGCTACCTTACCTTTGTGCTTCTAAATGATCCAGCAAATTGCCAGAGGAGTAATTCTGAGAGTAGCTCAATAATCTTATCCTTACATACTCTAGTTAAGCATTTGTACCTTTTCTTTTATCCTTTGTATTTCAATAAGTATCATAATAATGAGTTATAAAACCATCACACAATAGAATTTAAGTTTTCAAGTAAATTCCAATTTTAGTTTGAACTGAAAAATAGGAGTACTTGAATTTGACTTACAGTGACATCTATCTAATGATTAAGAGCATTGATAGCTTTTCTTAAATGTTGTGTGGTACATGTCACCGCTATTCCTCCATCTAGGTAACAACTTGTCCGCTGATTAATAGTATTGCTGCGATATTCAGTATCTAAATTTGCATTTATGCAGAGGCTTGATCGGATTAATAAGAGTTCAAGTTGCACATATCAACAATGTATAGAGGAAATCAGCTTAATTTGATTTACTATAACATGTAATCTTTCATAGCAAGTCGGATATATGGTAACATAAAATATCTGGTTAAGGGGTTAAAATTGTTTATATTGTCAGTATATACAACTTTGATCTATAAAAGATGATTTTCTAAGTGCTAATCATGTGATTCAAGGCACTCCATCATTGTTGCGACTGTAAAGGATATTCTGAACCAATATTACTACGTCATAAGATATCGTGCAAGCTCTAGGTATAGCATATGACGAAAATAGGTATAATTCTAGTATAGTGACTTATCCTGAAAGGATCCATGAAAATATAATGACTTACTAATTTGCAATTGACCCCTTTTCTTTCACCTGAAAGCACACGCCTTAGTACCTCAACAGCGTACTCTAGCTCTCCCTTGTAGGTTCTGTAAAGTGCAGCAAAGTATACCAAAATCAACTGCAATTACAACGAATATTAGTTACTGTATTTTATGATGAGAAACCTAATGATTCTTATTTTACTTATTTTAGAGTCAAAAGGCAACAACAACTGGGATGTGCTTGAGAATATTCATCTTTTCAAAAAAAAATTGTCAGGTTATGTAAGTAACGAATGAAAAAGAAGCAAACTTTAGCAATCACAATCTTCAAATATTGATGAAAATAAAATTTTCAGAATAACAAAATGAAGAATATATATATATATTGATCTCAGATCAATTGCAAAACATACTTTAGTTTAAATTTGTCCAAAGGGGCCACCATCGTTGATCTAGATCTCAGATCAATTGCAAAACATACTTCAGTTTAAATTTGTCCAAAGGGGCCACCATCGTTGATCTAGAAGAATAGAAAAAAGAATTTTTTAATCTTTTCAGGTGTAAAATCAAGGACTGCTCCAGGCCTCGTTCATTCACATTGCATGATTGATAAAGCCAAGTGCAAGCTTATATACATAATACAACAACAGGAAGAAAAAAAACTTACCAAGAGGACTCTTTTATTGCAAACCTTTAAAATGGACAACTACTGCTCTCCTCTGCCATAATTTTGCAATTCTTTTGTCATCTTGCTTAATATATCTTGTTTGTATACTCCAACAACAACAAAAATCTACCCAAACAGGTTTTCTTATACTCCATAGCCACATCGAGAATGCATTACGCAGTAAAAATTACAGCAATTGCTAACATTAATGGCTGGAATCGAAATAGATCGATAAACAACCTTTTCATCAGGAACCAATATTCACAACTTAACTATAAAATCAAATCAGGAAACTTAATTATCAGACGAAGAAAGGTATAATAGTCACTATTTTTACCTTAACAGTTAGTACATTTTTGTGAACGTGATTCCTACAAACAAACTCTACAGAAAATATAATTACAGTGAGTATAGCCCATAACTATTAACCTATTTACATGTATTAGAAAAATAAATGTCTAGTAAAAAGTTGAAAAGTCCCAATATCAGTAAGGCTAATAGCTTACTAATAGTTGCTGCTAATGAAACTAATGACTTCATAACCCAATATCTTAGAGTAAACTTCAATGCTTTCAATGAAGTTTCAGGCCGATACATTTGCTGAGCGTTACCCATTTATGACACCGTAAAAAATAAGCAAATGAGACCTAGGAGGAAAAAAAAACACAAAAAAAACAAATAATAAGTTTTTTTATGTCCATCACATTTATACTTTTAAGTGCAAATATTGAAACTTTGAGAGCCAAAACAAAATATATATAAAAAATGAAACCCAGATGATAAAATTCTCAGATCTTCATAAAAATTACAGATTTAATTGCAAAAGTTGTTATTTTGAGAGAAATATATAATGTGGACCTTTGGGTTGTTTTCATAAGAAGATGAAGAAAGAGAGCCATGAATTGCAGTTGAAGATATGAAAGCCAACTCTATTTCTCAAACAGAAAACTTCAATTCGAACAATTGAAATTTTTTACGTTTATCCCAACTCTTATCAATCTAACATTTAACGTGATTGATCACTTTTTTATACTCGAAAAATATGGCCTATTTTTACATTAAAAAAATCTAAAATATTTTCCTCCGCAAGCAACAAGAAAGTTGTCGTGAAAAGCATCTTCCTTTATAGCAAATTATAATTGCATTTTCCCCACAAAGAAAAATAATGCTATAGATGTATTACATAATAATAACACCAGTGTAGGTCCATTGCATCAATTCTCCAATTCAATCAAATGTTTGAAAGAAAGGCATAAATGCAAAAATGAAAGAAAATTACCTCTTGCCTCTTATGTCTTGGATGACATGAGCGTCAAATGTAGGAGCAACATGATACAGAAAAGAACTACATAAGATAATCGATTAATTTACGAATTTGGACAGGACGGGAAGTAAATGTGGAAAAAGGGTGGCATCACTTAAGTTGTAAATGCATCGAGTATTTAGCATCTAAAGAAAAAAAAAACAAATTCTTTTCGTGATATATTAACAACAGAATATTTACAAATCTGACAAAGTATTATGACCATTGTAGATGAGAAGTTGTGTTAAAAAGGAGATGGTTAGTTAACCATAGCAAGAAAATTGAACTGTGAGAGTAATTCAAATCAGAGTGGGAGATTTTATTAGAGAAATTGTATTTTTTTACTGTCCAGTTTTAAAAGATATGCCCAAAACACGAGGGACTCCATGACGTAAATAACTGAATTGATTAATTGCTTAAGATTTTGTAAGTCTTTTTCTATTATTTTTGTTTGAATCTCCAAATTTATAGGAGGTTAAATAGTCGACAATTTTAGGTTTTGGAGAGAAAATTTAGGGAAAGTGGTATTTAAATATGCAATTAATATATAATAATCTAAAATTAATTTTCTTTTTTAGAGAGAGAGAAAACGTGTCATATATTAGTGTCATGTAAAATCAGTTTTTTTTTTAAATTTAAAATTCTGAAATTTGAAAAAAAAAACATGTCCTTTAATTTTTTTTAAAATAAATTTAAAGCTCCAAGAAAATTGGAGAATTGTCCAAAAACATTATATACATTTCTTTGTTTCTCCTATTATATATAAATACTTGCATGTGGAAACACGGTGATCTTGTTGCAGACGTGGTTGTTGCGAAGGCTGGCCTGCCGGCCATGGCCATGGCCATGGCTGGATGTTTTGCCGGGCCTTTGTTCAACATGCTTTTCGGACTTGGAACGACTCATGTTATACAGACAGCAGATGTATATCCAGAAACTTATGAACTTCATTTTCATGTTAGTATCTGTGATGATCCAAAAGGTCATCCTGTGTATTTCTTGTTAAGTCTGTGTGCTGAGGTCATGAGAACCTCCTTCTATCTCACCTCGACTTGCGTGCGCATCCCGGGCGTGTAGCTGGGAAGCCGTTATGTGAAAAACATATAAAAATGATATTTTTGTGTTGAAATTTGAGTAAAGTTGACTTTGGTCAACATTATTAGTAAACATACCCGGACTCGTGATTTGACGGTCCCGGAGGGTCCGTAGGAAAATATGGGACTTGGGCGTGTGCCCGGAATAGAATTCCGAGGTCCCAAGTCCGTGAAATGAATTTTTAAAGAAAATTATTTTCTGAAAAATATAAAGGTTTTTGAAAATGAAATTCTAGGTGAAACCTATGGTATCAGGCCCGTGTTATGGTTGCGGAGCCCGGTACAGGTTCGATATGATTTATATGTGTTGTCTGTGAAGTTTGGTAAGAAACGGAATCCATTTGACGTGATTCGGACCTTAAATGCAAAATTTGAAGTTTTAAGAAGTTTTGAAATATTTCATTGATTTTGAGGATTAATTCGTTGTTTTGATGTTATGTTGATGGTTTTATTACACGAATAAGTCCGTAGGATATTTTTGAGGTTATGTGCATAAAGATTTTGAGCCCCGAGGGCTCGGGTATCAGGTAGGCGTCGGGGTGCAAAAACATAGAAAATAATTTGGTGTAAAGTGCATTTTATGGTGTCTGGTGTTTAACATTATGCGATCGCATAACAGTGTGAGTAAGGGAGAATCTGTTGCACTATGCGACCGCATAGGTATAGTTGCGATCGCATAGGAGGATAGGTCAACTTGGGGGGGGGGGNCACTATGCCATCGCATACATCCCTTCGCGATCGCATAGTTACAAAATTTGCCCAGTTATTTTAATGTCCAAAAACAGAACACTCAAAACGGGAATTCCACCATTTTTCATAAACCTCTTCTTCTCCACACCTCTTAGGCGATTTTTGAAGAGCTTCTTCATCATAACCTCTTAGGTAAGTAAACTTTGACTCGTTTTCTTCAATATTTATCAACATCCATTAGATTCTAGGCCTAAAAACATGTAATTAAAGGTAGAAAATTAGGGATTTGGGTAGAGTTAGGGCTTTTTGATTATTTAGGGATTTGACCTCGTTTTGGGGTCGGATTTAAAAATAAATTATATATTCGGGCTCATGGGTGAATGGGTGATCGAGTTTTGGTCCGAACCTCGTGTTTGGACCAAGCGAGCCCGGGGTCGATTTTTGGATTTTTGGGAAGAATGTGGGGAAATCTATAATTAAGCATTGAAATTGAATTGTTTAGCATTTATTGATGTAATGGAGTCGATTATGTCTAGATACAATTGATTTGGAGTCGGATTCGAAAGGAAAAGCGGTGTTAGAGGCTTGATTTGGATTCTTGGAGTCAAGGTAAGTATTTGGCCTAACCTTAGCTTGAGGGTTAGGTGTTGAGTCATATGTGCTACGTGTTTATTCCATGTTCAATGTATAGGTGAGGTGACGAGTACCTATGCATTGTTGTCAAGCATGCGCGTGAGTCGGTTTTTATGATGTATGTGTTTTTCTTCGATATTTACTGTGTTATGAAGTAGATTTCATTTTGGAGGTTATTCAATTGTTGGAAATACTTGGTTGTGAACATTGTTGATTAATTGTTCGGTTGAGGATTATTTGGTTAAGTTATATACTTGAGCGAGATTGGTTATAGGTGTGTCCCTTGCGGGGACGGTAATATCTCTGTTATTGTTCCCTTGCCGGGATGTTGTGACTTATGATTTATGTTGTTGATTTTCCTTTCCAAACTGTTGTTCTTGATATTGTTTGGGTGAGGAAGAGTGTAAAGCACGAAGGGTGATGTCGTGTATTTATTTATTGCATTGTGAGGATGAGAGTGTAAAGCACGAAGGGTGATGTCGTGTATTTATTTATTGCATTGTGAGGATGAGAGTGTAAAAGCACGAAGGATCATGTCGTGCCGTTTTTATTTAATTATTGCTTTGGTGAGGATGAGAGTAAAAGCACGAAGGGTGATGTTCGTGCACTTGTTTTGGTGAGGATGAGAGTAAAGCACGAAGAGTGATGTCGTGCACTTGTTTGTTCTATGTGGTTACTTCCTGTTGTTATGTTGATACGTGGACTGTTGCTTTGTTATGTTATTTAGTATTGTTTCCCCTTGTCCCAGCATGTTTCTCCCTTTCTTGTACTTCATTGTTTACTTCCTGTCATTATTTCTTTTATATATAATTGAATTGCACGGGTATTTATTAGTTGTCGTGTTCTAGCCTCGTCACTATTTCGCCGAGGTTAGGCTCGGCACTTACTCAGTACATGGGGTCGGTTGTACTGATGCTACACCTGCACTTCTTTATGTTGTGCAGATTACGGTACCAGACCTGGTGGGCATTGATCGAGGGAGTATCCTTCAGTCCACAGGCGACACTGAGGTAGTCCTGTAGGCGTCCGCAGGCCTTGGCGTCACCTCCTATCTTATTCCTTTTTCTGTCTTTTCTTTGTATTTCTGAGACAATTGTACTTGTTTATTCAGACCTTTATTTTTAGTATTCTTAGACATTCCGTGAAGTTGTGATACCAGTTCTGGAGGTTTTATTAAGGATTTTGTAATACTATTTACCCGAGGTGTTAGATTTCGTATCTTCCGCACTCTATTTGTTCTTGTTTATTACATTTCTTTAAATGCTAAATAATAAAGAAATAAGTATATTAACCGGAACGTTGGCTTGTCTAGCGGGTTCAACGTTAGACGCCATTACGACCCCGACGGTGGGATTGCGGGTCGTGACAGTATCGTGGTTGCTTTTGTTTTCTTGCTGTTAAGCTTGATGGGATCTCTACTGGTAGTAACTTGGAATAGGTTTCGGGTGCCAAGTTTCTGGGGATTCTGTCTAGTTGGACTTTACATTGTATTCATGCTAATTAGCCTGGTCATTGCCAAGTTCTCTGCGTGAGTTTCAAAGAGAAAGAAGTGCTGAGAAATCTCAATTTATCTATTGATCAATATATCTGAAAGACGCCCCATGCACAAGTCAAAAGCTCCTGCTGCAGAATGGTTCAGGAATGGTAAGCAAAAAGAGTTAAGCATAAATCTCAATTTTGTATTAATAAACTGAAGTTTTGTCAATAAACTGAATCAGATAACTTTCACAAAAAGAACTAAAGAAGTTCCAAAACGTGCCTTGGATTATGCTGTACAGTTGCCGAATTTCGCTTTTGCGATATGCAGTTAAATAAAAAAACTAATGAGAAAACATGGGAGTTTCTAGAATTAGAGAAATTATATTTTTTTACTGTTCAGTTTTAAAAAATATCTGCCCAAAAAACGTGGGACTCCATGACGTGAATAACTGAATTGATTAATTGCTTAAAATTTTGTAAGTCTTTTTCTATTTTAATTTTTTTTTTGAATCTCCAAATTTATAGGAGGTTAAATAGTCGACAATTTTAGGTTTTGGAGAGAAAATTTAGGGAAAGTGGTAGCTAAATATGCAATTAATATATAATAATCTAAAATTAATTTTCTTTTTTAGAGGGAGAGAAAACGTGTCATATATTGGTGTCATGTAAAATCAGTTTTTTTTTCAAATTCAAAATTCTGAAATTTGAAAAAAAAAAAACATGTCCTTTAATTTTCTTAAAAATAAATTTAAAGCTCCAAGAAAATTGAAGAATTGTCCAAAAAATTACATTTATCAATTTAATGTTATGTCACTTGTCAGCATAACATTTCTTTGCTTCTTCTATTATATATAAATAATAAATAATTTTCTTTTTTAGAGAGAGAGAAAACGTGTCATATATTGGTGTCACGTAAAATCAGTTTTTTTTTCAAATTTAAAATTCTGAAATTTGAAAAAAAAAACATGTCCTTTAATTTTTTTAAAAATAAATTTAAAGTTCCAAGAAAATTGAAGAATTGTCCAAAAAATTACATTTATCAATTTAATGTTATGCCACTTGTCAACATAACATTTCTTTGCTTCTCCTATTATATATAAATAGAAGATAAGTAATTTATATGACTGAGCAGAAGAAATTTTTGTCATTATACAAATTGCATGGGATACGCCCTTGAACACCTAACTGCTTTGTTCTTCTGGTGCCACCTAATCTTATCCCATGGTCTGTTCTTCTTTTGCCTATATGTGTTTGACGTGTATCTGTCACTGAACATATTTTACTATTAATATTCAGCTGTTTTTCCTACAACAGAGTGAAGCAACGCTTCTAAGAATCAGTGAGTTCGTTTTCAAATTTATATAATTTTTTGGAACAATATATGTCCATGCCCTTGTTCATAAATAATCAATAGTACGTAATATACTTCAAAACCTGTTAATGTTACAAATCTATGAGAAAAGTCTTTAAGCTATCATAGAAGAAATGGTAACATTTAAGCGCAAAACTATTTCAGACACAAGCTCTTATTATAACATTACAGAACTAGGGAATGCACATCAGTAAGAGAAACTCCGTATATTTACACTTTGTAATTGAAGAAAGTTCAAAAGTAGCATGCTAGAGAAAGATGCGTAGGCAGCATTAAGCTGAAAACAACAGGGAAAATCAATCAGCGAGTAGAAGAAGGCAAAGGATGCCAATTATCAGCAAGAAGTATGGCTCTGTCACGAGAAGAAGTGGATATCTGTTGAAGTATAACATACTTGACGTGATCAGCTGCTGTCTCACCAGCACGAGTGGCAAGTTCCAAATACACCAGAGCTTTCATCATGTTACCTTTCTGCTCAAGGAACAACCACAGTGATCATAGACAAGCGAAAGAAACAAAAGGGAAAGAAAAAAAAGGAAAAAGAAGAGGAAGGTAGAGGTTTGCAGGTCTTTTTCCTATATGAACCATTTGGCGATACAAACATCATTTTTTCCATGGACCTATTCATCCTCTGTTTAGTTATATGGGAAGGTATTTGACCGAGCATTTAAGAAAGAAGAAAAGATTTTCAAACCTTATGGCCTCAAAAATGCCATGGCAGTTTTGTGCCTATAAAATCATGTCAGTAAAGGTAAAATGGGAACTCTAAAGTTAAATTGTTTCTAAATGTAGAAAGTTGTCATTCTTTTTGGAACATAAAAGAGTGTAACATAAAATGTGTTGATGATTTGCTTCAATTACTGTTGCATTATTTTAGCATAATAAGTTAGCTTAGTTAACAGCTTGTTTCATATCGTTTCATAATGTATCGTATCATATTGTATTGTACTGTATCGTTTGATGAATAAAATAATGGATAGATTGTATCGTTTGCCGTTGTTTCATGATATCATGCACCAGCAATATGAAGAATAAATTTTGCAATATTTTAAAGAAAAATTATGATACGAAATAAATTTAATATATAAAAAGGTAGAGTAAATGATAAAATAAAATTATTTAATAATAGTGAAGGGTGAGATGGGATAAAAAGACAAGATAACGACGCAACCACACTAAATCGGTCGTTACATAAAGTGGCACATTTCGTCGTTACGTAATGACGGATTTAACGATACGATACAATAAAATTTAAGTAACAACCAAAACAAACATCGTATTTAAAAACAATACGATACAATACAATGGGTAACGACCATCCAAACAAGCTGTTAGGATAAATCTGCTTTTTAAAATTTAAATTTCTGTTAGATTTTTTAGGTTAGTTGAGATATTTTGGGAATTTTAAATTTTTCTTATGCAGATTTTTCTGTAGATTTTGTTCCTAATTGGCTATTTAAAGCCTTGTTATGCTTAATAAAATTATTGAGAGACATTTTCAATCAATACTTTTAATATTTTTGCTACCCATCTTTTAAAAAACCAACAAAATGGCACAGAGGGAGTATTGTTTTCCACAATCTAGTCATAAAGAAGTTGGGAAGGGATGGAGTAGTGCAGTGGGAGAATTTATGTAGGCTCTACTTACGGAAAATAGACTAAGTCCATGCTCAAACTGGGCTTTGCTATGACCTCGATCAGCTGCTCTTTTCATCCATTTCCTTGCTAATTTATGAGACTGCGATAGACCTTCTCCCACTGAGTAGCATATTGCAGTGTTATACATGGCACGGACATATCCACCTTCCACTGCCTTCAGATACCACCTTGCCTGCACTTCAAAAAGAGAAAACACTTTCAGAAGCAAAGTTATCATAGAATAACCCAGTCAAGCCAAAAGACTAATAGCATTTTGTTCGACCATAATGGTGAATTTGAATTTTTAAGTACAAATTCAGGACAACTTTTCACAATTCTTTTTGTTTTTGGCAGGCAATGTTGTCATAATTCCAAATTGTGAAATTTCAGAACCTCAGAGTATGATTTGATCTAGAACTTGAATAATATTGACCCAAAGTGATATTGGACCTATGTATATGTTCATCCTACATGCATGGCAAGATAAAATTCAGTGACCTACATGGTGTTTTCAGTATGCATGGCAAGATAGACGAACCCATAAACAGGGAAGATCTCCCTTATTTATTTTTGTCTGTGAAATTAAATGGTCACAAAAACAACTGGTCTCAATCCAAACTAGTTGAGTCTGCTCTGTGAAGTTAATGGTTAAACAAGTATAATTTTCATACCGCTTCCTTAAGATCCCTACTCGGGCCACGACCTTTATGTAAACAAAGGGCAAGCTGGTACTGAGCTCGAACATAGCCTGCAATAGAAGCTTTGTACAGCCATTTGATAGCCTCCTCAATGTCTGGTGGATTAGCTGCATAGAGCATAAAGAGATCATTACTACATAGAGATACAATAACCAGAGTAATGAAAGTCAAATCTGAAAGTTGTAAAACAAATGCTTCCATTTGTGGTCAGTAAGCTTGACAGAGAACTATGCGCTCTCGGCGATGAAATGACTTCATATGCGTATGTGGACTTCTAATTCTATTAAGTAGCATTCACCATAAGTTGATGCATAACAGTAAACCACCAAAAACTGCTGGTAGTGAGCAGAGCCTACTCTGGTTTACTGACACAATCACCAAAGGAATAATAAAAGAAAAGGACCAAAATTATGTAAAACGTGTTGCTGACTTGCTGCCTTCAACTTCTCCAGAATAAGTTCTGCAGACTGCAGAGGCCTTTCAACAATCCACTTCCTCACCCTTGCATTTAATTGTTCTCTAGCAAAAGGGTAAACTTCACAGTCTTCAGGTGTTGGAAGGGGAACTTCAACCAATTAAATAGTAGGAGGGGCTCCACATAACCTCTCCCAACTTCTAGTACTACTTCTTACTTCCTCCTTAAACATTATTCTTTCTTTCATTACAACGCATTTTGCAGCTAAATCTTCTGTAATATAGCTCTTTCAACCCCTCTTAATATGATTGCTCCAATAACTTGACATTGTAACATTTTCATGCACAACTCTGCTATCAACGTCTCTCAGGCCAAAGCCATCAAGTCATGCCAGTTTTGCACAACTTGCTGTCAACAGATTGGTGTGCAAAATGATGGGATTGTGGCTGGAGGGCTTGGCAAAAGTAGAAGTTTTTTGTTAGCTGGTGGCTTGTGGTTGTAAACCGGCAGCGGCTGTGATGACGTTTGCTCCATAATTGGTATGAAAGAGCTGGCTTAAGGGTAATAGGAAGCGATACCTTTCTCCAAAAGAGATCCCAAAACAGTCCTGGTCTTATTTTAATGCTTTTCTTTTTCAGAAAGGATATCAGGGAGACTGCAGGGATAAGATGCTGTAAAGGAAGTTAAAGGAAGAAAGGTGCCAACCTCGCCCTCCTGAAACAACTAAAGCACCACTAGTTCAATAAAGACCGAGTGAGCAAGAAGAAATATGAATAACTTGAATTGTCTCACCCTCCTACACCTAACTTTCTCAATTTTAGACAGCCCGCTCAATTAGTGATAATGATTAGATAGGGAATCATAACAAGATTTTAGAGAAATACTAAGTCCATATCAATGAACGAAAGTACACTAGCAAAAACAAGAGAGAGCTATACCAATAACTACCAAGAAGCAAAAATAAATCAAGCAAAATCTGAAGCACAAATTACTAACTCTTCATGCTGAATGAGAATCACAAAGAGACAAAGAATAGGAAGCAAAAGCATGGATCTTTGGTTACCAAACACTGTGATTGGTGAAGCAAGCCCGCTATTAATAATTTATTCATACAATTAAGGCTGCTAAACATCATACACGCCAAAGAAAGTTGTACTCATTTTGATACAAAAATCTACAATCTTTCTTTTTTGTTGGGACAAATAAGCTATTCATTTCACTGATTGCACCAAGAAGGTGCCAAATTTGTAAACTATATAATACTGTTAATTTACATGTTTTTTGTCCATCAGGCGTATTCTCCCAAGCACTTGGCGGTTTGAAGTACTGTCAGTTCATCAAGAGGATCGTCCTCCCAATTTGAAATTAAGTTTTTTAACAGAAAGCTCAAACCTTGGCGACTATCATAAACTATGACAACTGTCACGGCTATAAATATTTTTTGTGATTATGACAGGCAGGGGTATAGCTACTTTGGTGAAGGGGGTTCAATTGAATTTCCTTCAACGGAAAATTACACTGTGCAAAGAGGGTAAATTCTTAGGTGTGACAATTTAACATTTCATTGAATCACCTCACTCGAATTTCTGTCACCGCCACCGACGACAGGGCCATACCCTTGGATCTCTCCTTCACATAGCAAGATAGTTCCTTTTTATTTTCTCTCTTTTTTCTTCAAACATAGCAAGATAGTTAATATTCCATATTAAGAATGAAATGTAAATTAGTTACCTTGCAAGAGGGAAATGCCCAAGTTACACTGACCAGCAGGGTCACCAAGTACAGCAGCCTTTCTATAAAAAGCAACCCCTTGTTCCCTTCTTCCCATTTCCCAATAAAGCAAGCCAGCATCAACCATAGCCAAAGTGGACCCACGAGCCGCACCTTTAAGGAAGGAGTCAAGTGCCTTATTCAAGTTAACCTCAACCCCACCACGCCCACGCTTGAAATTCTTACCATATTTGAGAAACAACATGGCTTCTCTTAAGGGTCTAAGTGCATCACACCAAGACTTGCATACCTGTGAAGCAGCACGTAAATTTGGCAAAGTGAAAGTGGCAGCTATTTTCAATAACACGTCGTTAGGAAGTTGTGAGGAATTATCTGAGGAATATTCTTGATTTAATGATGAAATTGGATTGAATTGGGGATTATGGTTTGTGGGGTTGTCTTTTCTTGGATTATGATTTTCAGGTGGTGTTTTTGACATGAATGAAAAGGCGGTGAAACGAAGACCACTGTCCGATTTGTATGGCCATGTTCTATGATTCATCATCTGGTATTCTGTGGGCCCTGAAGCTGCCATTGAAATGAGTAAGCCCTTAATAAGAATTCGAGTTTGTGAACCCGAATTCTATAGAAATCGGAATGAAAGGGAGTTGTCAAAGAATTAAAGAAATGGTGGCAGGAGAGAGGTTGAGGCGTATCAGATTCTTGAAATGGTAAGGGAAGAGGAGAAAAGGAAAAGACAAACGTGGGAGTATGTTGAGCTGGTTGAATAAACTAAAGAGAACATAACTCTTTGATTGGCTTAACAATTAATTTGGTATTAAGTAAAAACAACATTTACAACAAGTAATTTTACATTACCATTTCTGCATCATATTAATATATGTAACAAACTCAGCGTCATCATTATGGAAATAGCCCGGACTAAGTGGGGCGGGCCCGCGGGCCAAACGGGCCTAAACAGGTCCGGACTATTATTTTTTTTTATGTAAGACAATTTCTTGTAAATCTTGTGATATAAATCTTGTAATTCATATTTAAACACAAAAAATAGTAAATTTCTTCAAATTAATAATAATAGTACTTCAAACTTGCACTAACATTGCATAATAAATTAATAGTACATCAAATTAATTTAACAAACTACAACATTAGCATAATACGTCTAATAAAATTAAAATAATACAAGTTTGAATTAAACTTAAAATATTAGATATGTGATGACCCAAAAGGTCATCTTACGTAATTTAAGCTATATCTGTGTTCGAGGCTCCGAGAGCCTCCGTTAGTCTCACCTCGATATGCGTGCGCAGCCCGGGCGTGTAGCCGGGAAGCTATTATGTGAAAATTGAATAAAAATGAGTTTTGATAATTAATAAATGAATATAGTTGACTTTGGTCAATATTTCTGCTAAACGGACCCGGACCCGGACCCGTGATTCAACGGTCCCGGAGGGTCCGTAGGAAAATATGGG
>MDKH01206789.1:0-37271 GCA_005239495.1 Nicotiana undulata
ATAGCCACAGCTACTAAATTGGATGTGGATGAACCCGGTTCATCCGTTGATCAGAAGGTATACGGAGGAATGATTAGGTCTCTACTATATCTCACTGCCAGCAGACCGGATATTGTGTTCAGTGTGGGACTATGTGCTAGGTTTTAGGCAAATCCAAAGGAGTCTCACCTTACTGTAGTGAAGAGAATTCTGAGATATTTGAAAGGCACCACTAATTTATGCCTTTGGTATCCTAAAGGTAGTAATTTAGACATTGTAGGATATGCTGGTGATGATTATGCAGGTTTCCTGGTTGACAGAAAAAGTACTTCAGGCATGGCTCACTTCTTGGGCTCTTTCCTTGTGTCTTGGGCCACCAAGAAACAAAATTCAAGTAGCTTTGTCTACTGCTGAGTCTGAATATGTGGTTCAGAAAAAGTACTTCAGGCATGGCTCACTTCTTGGGCTCTTTCCTTGTGTCTTGGGCCACCAAGAAACAAAATTCAAGTAGCTTTGTCTACTGCTGAGTCTGAATATGTGGTTCAGAAAAAGTACTTCAGGCATGGCTCACTTCTTGGGCTCTTTCCTTGTGTCTTGGGCCACCAAGAAACAAAATTCAAGTAGCTTTGTCTACTGCTGAGTCTGAATATGTGGTTGCAGCCTCTTGTTGTGCTCAGTTGTTGTGGATTAAGAAACAACTCATGGACTTTGGTATAGATGTGGGATGAATTCCTATTTTATGTGATAACACTAGTGCCATTAGTATGACGAAGAACCCGGTTTATCATAAGATAACTAAGCACATAGATGTTAGACACCACTTCCTTAGGGACAACAATGAAAAGAGAATGATCTCAATTGAATTTTGTGCTACTGATAAGCAAATTGCTGATATCTTCACCAAAGCTCTGAGTAGGGAGCATTTTGAGAGAAACAGGATTGAATTAGGGATGATTAAGATCACCTAATTGGAAAAAAAAAATGAAAAAAAAAATTGGCTAGAAAATTCTAATTAGGTACTTAATCAGGTTAATAATTACACAGCATCATGTCTTTATTGCCATACTCTTTTGCCGTATTAATATGATTCCCTGGATACTAATGATGTCTATCTATCTTTGTAAATTGAGGCAATTTAAAGATTTCTAACAAGATGAACCTGGTTCATCCATGCTGATTCATCTGACTGACGATGTACGTACTCTTCTCCATATATTAATTCAATTACAGTCATACATGAGCAGGATTCTTTCCATAATTGGTTCAAATTAAAATACTTCGTACTTACCCAAATTGAACCAGTTTCAATACGTCCCATCTTCACTTAATTAGCTTAGTTTTAGGGGGAAATTAAATGTCTAATCAATGTCAGTCCTTCAGTGATTAGACTCCTACTTGAGTAAATACTATGCCGTTGTAATCTCCCTAGCCACATCTTATATAAGGGTCATCATTACTCTTTTATTCATAAAGCAACTGTCGAACCAAGTTCAACTCATTCTACAAACCAATACTGCTTACTCGCCTTCTCTTCCTAACATCACATAATCATGTCTTCACCACCACCTGCTTCTTCTTCTACTTCATCATCTAATCGTGATTATGATGGAGGAAATTCTGAGTCTAAATCTAACTCTCCATCTGTTTACAGTTCTCAATCACCAGAAATCTCATCAAGCCCTGAAAATACACCCATTCCTGAACCTACTCCAAACCCTACTCCTGCCCCCAAGAATCGTCGTGTCAAAGTTCTTGCCCGGAAATCTGTTGCTTCTGGGACTAGGGCAAAATTCTTGGAGGATCTTATTGAAGCGGACAAAGGTTATAAGACAGATTCGTCCAGTGAATCTTTTAAATCAGCCAACTATGAAGACTCACCTGGTTCAAGCACCTCTGAGAAAGGTAATCCTGAAATTAATTCTGAAGCTGCTTCTGCTGATAAAAGGTTCGTGTTGGTTGGGTCTATTATTGATGTTGAAGTGCCAAGTAGGCAGAGGGGTGGTAGAAAAGAAAGAATTCTTGAGAGAGAGGGAAAAGAAGTTGGGAGGGGATCTGGGGAGGATGGTACCACGCTGGTTATCTATGGTCCCATTCCTGAAACTGTTGAAGAAAACGTCACAGAGTTAGGGGGAAGTATAGTTGAGGAGGCTGCAGCAGGTCTTGCAAGTTTGAAGAAAGGCACAGATGAACTTGGTTCATCTGGGGAGGAAACATTAGCTGAAAGGTTGAAGAAATTGGGGGAATCCTATAACCCCAAGAAAAGGAGGACTCAAAAGTCCAAGAAGGCAACTCACCCAGTTCCTTCAAAGAATAGGAAAGTTTCTGAAGCTGTTGGTGTCTCTGCTCCAAATGTACGAGCTACTCGTAGCACAGTGAGAGATGAAGAAGAGAAATTGGAAAAGGCTCTACAAGAGACCAAAAAGAAGAGGGCAGCAAAGGGAAAAGTGAAAGTTGGAAGGCCTGTTGAGGTTGTTGTTATTGAAGAAGAGATGTTGGACCTGGTCCAACAAGAGGAGCAGTTGGCTCCAGTTGTGTTTCGGACACAAAAACCCAAACAGGCTAAGGCTTCTTCAAAGAAGTCAGCTGTTGTGTCCGCTGCAAGTCCAAGCACTGCCAAAAGGACCAGGTCCAAGGCAAAGCAAATGAAGGTTGTGGAGAAAGAGGATGATGCAGACTGGAGTGGAGAGGAGGAGAAGGAAATAGGATAGGTGATTGACAGAGTTACCATGTTTGGAAAAAGAACAACTTTGAAGGGTAAGCTGATGAAGGATCTAGATGAGCCTGGAATGCAGTATCTGCTGGGAACTCTAAAGGTGCAGGGCTGGAAGGAAATGGTCCTTCGTATGGAAGGTAGGCTGGTGAGGGATAAGTTGGTAGAATTCATGGGAAATGCCATTGTCAAGGACGGCAGGGTCACATCAATGGTCAAAGGAATTGAAGTTTCCTTTGATGCTAAAGAACTGGATGTTATTCTAAACATACCAACTGAGGGATATGAGGATTACACAAGGAAAATATGGCATTGTCTAGATGGAATGGCCTCAGCAATTAACATCACCAGATTCTTCAGTGATAATGAGAAGGAGATTGAGCCCAGGCCGGTCTACAAGAGTGAAATGAAGCCAGAACACAAGCTATTCTTCGAGTTCGTCATCAAGTTCCTACTTCCCAGACAAGAAAGAAGGCACATTGCCAATTATATGGATCTGGCCTTGATGGAATGCTTGTACAGGGGAAAGCAAATCAATTGTCCTGCTTTCATCATCCAACTCTTGGACAGAGTTGTGAATGGAACCAAAACACATGCAATCCCATATGGATTTATTCTGACAGTTGTGCTTGCTTATTTTGGGGTTCCAGTGAAAAAGGCTGAGATGGCTACAGTCAAGGATTATTTTGGGAAGGAAACTTTGTTGTCATGTGATTACAATGTCAATGTTCCTGCAGATGAACCTGGTTCATCTAGGAAGCAACCAGTCAATAGCAAAGTAAGAACTCTGGTGCAGGAAAGCGAGATCAAGGATATGGAGATACTTCGTTTGAAGTCTCGTGTGATTGAGGTTGAAGCTGACCGGGATGCTCTCAGGGCTGAATTAGCAAAGGAGAAAGGAAAGGAAAGAAAAGAACGAGGGTGTTCTTAAGCAGATGCTTTCTCTCCTACAATCCAAGACCACAACCTCCTCTGCACCTTCCCATCCTTAGGCTATCCAGAGCTTCCCCATAACCTTTCAAGTGCCCAGTTCGGGACGTGTTTCTGTCTTCTTAGAATTGTTTCTATTTTTCTCTATTTTTTGCTCATGGTTGGTTTGTTTTTGTTTTACTGTATGGTTGTTGATAATCGTTACTAATCAATGAATTTTGCTTCTTGTTATTAACTTGTCTCAGTTTCTTATTTAGCTTACATTTATTGGCTTCTTGTGTTGATTAATCATGCTTTGCACCTGCAGTTACCTCAATGGCCATGAGTAATAATTAATAAATCTGGTAAGTGTATCGTTTTGCAATCTTTTCGATGATGCCAAAAGAGGGAAGATATGTGCTGAATTTTTTAAGTGACATTTATAACCTAATGAATCTGGTTTCTCAATGATTAATGGTTAAAACATAAAAAGTGTTTTGAAGTGTATACAGGATGAAGCACGGAGTTTGTCATCATCAAAAAGGGGGAATTTGTTGACCCATGTCACTGCATAGTTTTGAAGATTGACAAAGGCTGACCAGTTGAACCAGGTTCATCAGAGCACACATCTTGGAACTGAATAGCTGGCACATGAACCGTATATGCATAGGAGATATTTGTGATTGTGAAGTATCAATGAACCAAGAGATTGTCTCCTAATGCGAAAAGGTTGCAAACTGATGAGAGAATAGAAGTTGAATTCAGCAAGGAAAGTAACAAAGGAAGGAAGTTGAGTTTAATTCGAATTCTTTCTCCCAGGAAGAGTTGAACTAGAATTGATCGACAAATTCAACTACTGACTTTATAAATACTCGAAGTATTTCTGCTGGAGAAAGAGACGCACAAGTGCTGAAGTGAATCAAGATCTGAACACTTGAAGATGCATTTTGAAAATTTTCGCTCAAATCACTCACAAAATTTCAAAAACAACCCAAACTGAATTTTATGGCTAAACACAACTCTAAATTTCAAACCATGTTCACTTGAAAAAAAATTCACCATTTTTTGGAATTTTGCAACTCTTATGTCCAAACGCCTACTTAGTAGAAGTATATGAATAACTTTTGAACACCGTTGTTGCTAACATAATAGAATTAAAATTATGTTTCTTTGCTAAAATAAGAGAATGATTTATATAAGGTAACATTTTAATTCATTTTAAGGTCCTAAATATTAGGATATTTATATAATTTAAATATGAAAATGTTTAATAAGTAAAAATTTTTGTTGATTTACAAGTCCTAAATATTAGGAAAAATTATGTTTAAAGGGTAAAAAAGATGAACGAAATTTTTGAGCACGGAAATGAAATAAACGAAGGTAGAGATATATGGCTTCTTTGGCTTAACTGATTGGAAAGTCGTTGACAAGCATCAATTGTTGAAAGCACTTTAACGTACAAAATTTGATTTCATAAATAAGTTTATTATTTTAATATTAATTCTTAAAATTGATGTTGTTCACGGATTTGATTAAAAAATTATTTAAATGCAAGAAAAATATCCTTGTTATTTACAAATAAATATTAAAAATATCGTTACAAGAGAAGGACGAACAACAGAAATAAAATAGAGAGGGAGTTATAAGTTTTATTTTGGAAAAGGTATACAAAATATATTAGGGATTCGGTCAAATGAGAAGTGCTTGTGAGCTGAAAAGACATAAATTGCTTATGACTTTTGGTTCATTTTAATTTTATAATCACTTACCTTTTAAACAGTTTTTTTTTAATTTAAAAAACGTGCATATAAACCACATATGCTTATTACAAGTTAGTTTTGATTACCTTACAAGCTTATACAAATACAAACTCTCTCCCTCGCATATGAAGGTTCATTTGAACTGAGAAGCAGTTGTTGCTGTATTTTCAACTAAACTAAATTAAATATTTTTAGATGATAAAAAAGGGAAAATCTTTTGAAACTAGTAAACTTAATCATATAACCAATACAAAATTTATAACAACTTCAAATACCCTCGGTTTGATTTGTATTTGATTGTTGCTTTTTGTTGCTGATAGATATAAAACGATTGAATATAACAATAAAAATTCAATGGAATCTCACAAGTGGGATTTGCCGAAGGTAATATGTACACAAACATTACCTCTATCTTATTTCCGATAGACATTCGGCTTAAAAACAGTGAAAGGAAGCAATAACCAATTATTAACAACAACAAGGTAAAAGGTAGCTGAACCAAATGGCAAAACATGTAACAACCAAGATCAAGGAATATTAGAATACAAGACTAGTGCCAACTACTGGTAATAGTGACTCATTGTGTAGGACAAGGAGAAACTCTCGACTACCTGTCAACCACAACCTTAGTTATTCTCGACCTCCACACTTTTCTATCAAGGATCATATCCTCGGTAAGCTTAAGTAGTGTCATGTCCTGCCTAATTATTTATCTCGTATACTTCATAGACCTCCCTCTACCGCTCCTTTGACCTGCCATAGTCAACCTCTCACACCTCTTGACCGGAGCATCGATGCCTCTCCTCTTCACATGCCCGAACCATCTCAGCCTCGATTCCCGCAACTTGTCTTCGGCAGGAGCCACGCCCACCTTGTCCCTAATAACTTCATTTTTATCTTGCTTTTCCTCGTATGCGATACATTCATCTTAGCATCCCTATTTATGCTATTCTCATCTTGTGGACGTGAGATTTCTTGACTGGCCAACACTCGGCTTCATATAACATAGTCAGTCTAACTACCACTCTATAGACCTTACTCGTAAGTCTTGGTGGAATATTCCTATTGTATACGGCCGAAATCAAAGGAGTCTGATCTCGAAGTTCTTTACTATGTTCCAAGCTCGAGCTCGGAAGACTCGAAGTAAAGTTCGAGTCCGATCTCAGAATGCATACCTCGAGAGAACACATTGAATGTCCAACACGGCCAACCTCGAGATAGTGCAAAATCGATGACAGACAAGAAAATGAGGGAATTTCTCGAGGGCATATAGGTCAAGGTGAAAATCTCATGATTTGTTCGTACAAATCCATACTATGCGGTAATACAGTTGTACAAATAGTATTTTTTACTGTAAATAGAAATGTATTTTCTCCTCCAATAGAAAGGGGACTCCAATCATTTGTAAAGATCATCATTCACTGCAATAGAACATTCTACTCTGCTTTTCTCGTTTATTGTGCTATAGGTTCTTTAGCTTTATTGTTCTTACTTTATTGCTATTAACTGACCTCGAGACCCCGAGGCTATCGAGCTCGAGGCCCCCGTTCCTTTTACAACTTTGGTTTAGTTATCACTTCTTCTTATTTACACTTAATATTTCTTGCTTATTTACTAGTATTGGAATAAATTACATATTTTTAGAACCACAAATCAAATATAATTGTTACCACCATTTTCAAGGTAAACAGTTTGGCGCCCACCGTATGGCTAAAGATAATAGTGATTATTTTGGTGCTAGTTTTGTGATAACACACGTTATTCTTCACACTTTTTCTTGTCCAAAGATTCTTTGATTTCAGTTCAAAATATGTCTAACTCAGCAAACGCACAGGGAAACGACGGTCTCGGATTCCTTGGAGAAAACAGTGCAAGAGCTTCAGGGGCCGGTGTACCACCGCTCAACCCTGGGGTAGCACCAGCACCTAAACCCATCGACGTTGGTTCACATATTGCTTTGCACGTCGATTATGGCACTTGAATGAAGTGTACGTGGAGGGGACCAACCTTACATACAAAGGACACAGGCTCGAGAAGAAAGAGAAGTTAGCCTACAAGTAATTTTTGAGATGTTTGATGTGCCGGAGAATTTCGGCACATTTAATACCAAATTTCTTAGATTGTAGCATGTTTTAAGAGACTTTTATACTTATGGAATTTTGTTGTGTTGCAGTGCATGAGGCATAAACACTCAAAAACATGGAGAAGAGATCAAAAAGCTGAAAAAAGTGAGGAAATGGGCAAAATGCAATCGCACAATTAACAAGGGAGACTGCATATCTACTATGCGGACCGCAGAATGCACAAATGGACCGCACAATTCAACAGAATGTTTGGAAAAATTTAAGTGCAAAAATGCGATCCATTTTGCGATCGCATAACTTGTTTGCGAGGTTCATAATGGACCGCAAACCTCCAACGCCAGAAGCCAAGCTCAGAATGCGATGCAAGTGTGCGGTCAACAATGCGGCAACGCACCTGGAACCTAGGGTTTGCATCTGCGATGGTTTAGTAAAGAATGCGAACCGCATTCATGTTATGCGAGAGGAATGCGATCGCATTGTAGACCTGGAAGGGAAATTTTGTCCCTTTTTTACCCCGAGCTTGATCCCACTATAAATAGATTTATTGGGGTTTTGTAGGTCATTCTTGTCTGGTTTTAGAGCTACAACATACACTTTGAATATTCCTCTCTTTTGGAAGATTTAGAAGTGAAGATTCCTCCATTTTTGTGAGTTTTATGACATTAAATCCTCTCATCTTTTTGTCTTTAAGCATGAGTAGCTAGTCCTAAATACTAAGGTTGTGGACCCTAAATGGGTGTTATGTTATAGGGTATTTAATATTGAATATATATATAATAGTTGGTTGATATTTATTTACTTCTCATTTTTCATTTATTGTTGGTGGTTGCAAACATTAACAAGTTCCATTAATTCTTTCTTAGCTTGGAAAAGCGAGTTAGGATTGGTAGGAGTAAATATCAAAGACTCAAGGCTTTAAACCTTGTTTAATAGAATCGCTTAGGAATAAGTGGATTTTATTTGGCATTAATTAATTACTCTTCATTGCAAATCTATTATATTTGGAAAAATCATAAAGAGGAAATACTACACAACTATTGGAAAATATTGGGTAGTCATTTAGAAATCATTTGCATATCTTAAGGACCTTCCATTAGAAATATATCATATTAATACCCACTAGCATTACATTTCATTGAAGGGGACACAACCTTGACTTAGTTAATCATATTAATTACAACTATAATTAATCATACTTGTCACTAATGTAATTAAATCATTACACAATCAATTCCCATATTCTTGTTACCTTAACGGAATAGAGATACGATTTAAGTTGAGAATCACACTACCAAAGTAATCTCTTCACGCCTATTCCCTGTGGGATTCGACCCCAACCTTGTTGGGTTATTATATTTGACTTTGACCTATTTTTAAGGTGTTATTATATTTGACTTCGACCTTACACTATTTTAAAGGTGTAATTTGAGCGTATCAAATTTTGGCGCCGATTCCGGGGAATACGGTTTTGAAATTACGAGATAGTGTGTACTTTACTTTATATATTTTTCGATTCCATCACACGTTGCTCGTTTTGTTTGGTGAACTAGGTGACAATGGCCAACGTTGAGTATGATGAAACGGAGAACCCTTTCGCCGACATCGAAGAATATATTGACGACACCAATGCTATCCTCCCTCCGGTAGTTAGTGCATCTACTTTCAAAGTGGATCATGGAATGATTCTATTGCTCAAGGCGGAAGGATTGTTCCATAACTCAACGGATGATGATCCGACGCAACACCTAAGGAACTTCTTGGGTGTATGCGCCATGCACAAACAAACCAATGTGACGGATGATGATTTGAGGTTGTGTGTATTCAAGTATTTGTTGGCGGGAGAAGCGAAAAAATGGCTTCAAAACTTACCTCCTAAAACTATCACAACATGGCTTGAGCTTGTCTGAGCCTTCTTAGCAAAGTGGTTCCTAGATAGCAAAAGGTCAGAGCTCAGAGACAATAGTTTTCTTCAAGCAACTGCCAAGGGAGCACTTACACGAGGCATGGGATCGGTTCAAGCTATACCTAGTGAGATCACCAAACCATGGGTTCCCAGACCATATTCTTATGGAGAAGTTCTATATGGGTTTGGATCCACTATCCCAGTCCATTGCTAAAAATGTCGCAAATGGGTCCTTCATGGACAAGTCATTCGCTAGGATCACTCAAATTCTAGACAAAATGGCTAAGCATAATCAAGCATGGCATTTGGAGGATACTAGTGGTGGAATTTCTTATGGTACTCCCTCTCTTACCAACATGATTAAAGAGAATCAAGAGAGAGACCAGTTGATTTCCGGTCTTGTTACTAACATCGATGTGTTGACAAATATGTTCACTAGGAGTCAAACAAAAAAGGTAAATATGGTGGAAGACATGCAATCGATGGGAAGTCAAGATTTTGAAGAAGCAAATTATGTCCAAAACTCTCAAGGTGGTTTCCGCCAACAAAATAATTGGAGGCCAAACCCGCAAGGGCAAGGCCAACAAAACTGGCGAAATGATCAAAGTGGTCAAGGATCTTGGAACAACAACAACAATTATGCCAATAGAAATTCCAATCCTTATGTTCTACCAAGAGGGAAATATTCCAATTCCTCACAATACAAGGAGGGACCTTCAAACGAGTCCAAAATTGAGGGGATGCTTGAGAGAATTTTGCAAAATCAAGAGCGAAGTGATGCAACAATGAAAAACATGTCCGAGGTAGTGGGATCACACACCGCCTCCATTCAAAAGCTTGAGATGCAAATGAGGAATTTGTCACAAGAAAAAAATCTCAAGCTAAAAGGTACTCTTCCTAGTGACACGGTGGTCAACCCAAAAGGTGGTGCAAGCGGACCATCCTGTCATTGCATGGACATCACAACCAGAAGCGGTAAGGTGCTCCAAGATGAAAGTGAGCAAGTGGTTGATGTAGAAAATCTCGATAAAGAAGTGAAAACACAAGTTGAGTTGCCGAGTGTGGTTGAAATTGAGAAGCCCTCTCATGAGGTAAAGATCCAAGAAGCAAAACAGGGAGAGGGTAAGGAAAAAGTGAAGGATACCCCAAAAGCTCCTCCACAAATTCCTCGACCTACTCCTCCATTCCCTCAAAGGCTCTCACGAAGGGTGAACGATGGCACGTTCGAAAAGTTATATGACATCTTGAAACAATAGTCGGTAAATATCCCATTCTTGGAGGCTTTCCAAGAAATGTCGGGGTTTGCAAAATATTTGAAAGATTTGATGACCAAGAAGAGAACTACAAATAATGAAGTGGTGAACTTGACTCATCAGGTAAGTTCGATAATTGCTACGACCACCGTAGAGAAAAAGGGAGACCCGGGAGCATTCACTATTCCATGTACCATCGGGTTGAGAGACTTTGCTAGAGCACTTTGTGATAGCGGAGCTAGTATAAATTTGATGCCCCTTGCTATCTACAAGCAAGCGGGATTGGGGTTGCCAAGGCCCACTAGCATGAAATTGAAAATGGCCGACCGATCAATTAAGAAACCCGTGGGCATCGTTGATGGTGTCTTGGTAAAGGTGGGGAAGTTCCTTCTCCCGGCCGATTTTGTCATCTTGGATTGTGCGGTAGACAAAGAGATTCCTATCATTTTAGGAAGACCATTTCTTGCGACAGGAAGAGCTTTAATGGATTCGGAACGACATGAAATCAAGTTCCAAGTGAATGATGAGGAAGTTACCTTCCAAGCTAGCTAGGGTTTGAAATTTCCAAGTGCATACAAGGGAATCTCGGTCATTGATGTAGTTTATGAGGTTGAAGATGCCATTGAGATGAAGATGGAATAAGAATTCCTCGGCGAGGCTTTGGCGGCAATCTTGGTGAACTTTGATGGTGAAGACATTGAGGGGTATGTTGAAATAGTGAACGCAATGGAACGACGTGGATCTTACACATATGCACCAAAGAAGCTTTCTCTTGAATTAGGGAATCGAGCTACCCCTCCCGCAAAACCTTCAATCATTCAGCCACCACAACTTAAGCTCAAACCACTTCCATCAAACCTGAGGTAAAAATTTCTCGGCTCTAATAACACTTTATCGGTAATCGTTTCTTCTTTGTTGAATGATGTTCAGGTTGAAGAATTGTTGAATGTCTTGCGGGAGCACCGACAAGCACTTGGATGGACAATAGCGGATATCCGAGGAATCCTCGCCGGGATATGTGAGCACAAAATTTAATTGGAAGAAGGCAGCAAGCCAAGTGTGGAACATCAAAGAAGATTAAATCCTTCAATGCAAGAAGTGGTCATGAAGGAAATAATCAAATGGTTGGATACCGGGGTTGTCTACCCCATTGCGGATAGTCCATGGGTGAGTCCGGTACAACGTGTGCCAAAGAAGGGAGGCATGACGGTGATTCACAATGAAAAGAATGAGCTTATCCCCACTCGGACGGTCACCGGATGGAGAGTATGCATGGACTACCGAAAGCTCAACAATGCCACTTGCAAGGATCATTTCCCTATGCCTTTTATTGATCAAATGCTTGATCGGCTAGCGGGAAGATCCTTCTGTTGCTTCCTCGATGGGTATTCCGGCTACAATCAAATCAATATAGCCTTGGAGGATCAAGAGAAGACCACATTCACTTGCCCGTATGGAACCTTTTCCTTTAGTCGAATGCCCTTTGGGGTGTGCAACGCTCCGGCTACTTTTCAACGATGCATGATGTCCATTTTCTCCGACATGGTGGAAGACTTACCAGAAGTTTTCATGGATGATTTTTTGATGGTCGGTGACTCCTTCGAGCATTGTCTTGACAACCTTAGACAAGTGCTTAAAAGATGTGAGGAGACCAACCTCATGCTTAATTGGGAAAAATGTCAATTCATGATGGACGAGGGAATTGTCTTGGGGCATAAAACTTCAAAAAGTGGCATTGAAGTCGATCGGGCAAAGATTGAGATCATTTCCAAACTCCCTCCACCAACATCGGTAAAGGGTATTCGAAGCTTTCTTGGGCATGCCGAATTCTATCAGCAATTATCAAGGACTTTTCCAAAATTGCAAATCCTATGTGCAAGCTCCTGGAAAAAGATGCCAAGTTTGTGTTTGATGAGAAGTGTCTCAAGGCATTTTAGGAGCTCAAGGAGAAGCTCACCACGGCACCCATTATTGTCACACCGTATTTGTCTCTTCCATTTGAGCTCATGTGTGACGCCAGTGGTGTAGCAATTGGAGCGGTTTTGGGTCAACGGCACAACAAAGTTCTTCATCCCGTTTATTATGAAATCAAGACACTCAACAGTGCACAAATGAACTATATGGTGACGGAGCAAGAGCTTCTTGCTATTGTGTATGCTTTCGAAAAATTCCGAGCTTATTTGTTGGGATCCAAGGTGGTGGTCTACACCGACCATGCCGCTCTTTGATACCTTATGGCAAAGAAATACGCCAAGCCAAGAATAATCCGGTGGGTCCTCTTGATACAAGAATTTTATTTTGAAGTCAAGGACCGAAGGGCACCGAGAACCAAGTGGCGGACCATCTCTCTAGACTTGAAGAAGACGGGCGACCAAAGGATGATCTTGATATCAATGATGCCTTCCCCGATGAGCATATCTTGGCATTATCTTCTTCAACCACTCCTTGGCACGCCAACATTGCCAATTACTTGGTTAGTGACCTAATCCCGGATGATTTAGAAGGATATTAAAAGAAAATATTCTTAAGAGAGTGTCGGCAATATTATTGGGAGGAGCCATTCTTGTTCCGTATCAGTGCGGAAAACATTATTAAGTGTGTTACAGAGGAAGGATGATGCAAATTCTAAAGGCATGCCATGACTCACTGGTGGGTGGTCATCACGGAGGAAATCGGACGGCGGAAAAAGTTCTTGAATATGGTTATTATCGGTCGTCCATCTATCATGATGCCAACCAAATGGTCAAATCTTTTGACCAATGTCAGAGGCAGGGATCAATATCCAAGAGGCATGGGATGCCTATGCACTTTGTGTTGGAGGTTGAAATATTTGATGTGTGGGGCATTGACTTTGTGGGCCCCTTTGTGAGCTCCTGCGGTATGAAGTATATTCTGGTAGCTATGGACTACGTGTCCAAATGGGTTGAAGTTATTGCCTTGCCAAACAATGAGGTAAGAAGTGTGACTGCATTCTTGAAACAGAACATATTCACGAGGTTTGGCACTCCTAGAGCCATTCTTAGTGATGGTGGTTCTCACTTTTGCAACAAGGATTTCACTAGGCTGCTAGAGAAATACGGTGTCAAGCACAAGGTAGCCACTCCTTATCATCCCCAATCAAGTGTCCATGTAGAAGTCTCCAATCGGTAAATCAAGAACATTCTAGCAAAGACAGTGAATGCAAACAGGACTGACTGGTCAAGGAAGCTGGATGACGCATTGTGGGCATACCGCACGTCGTACAAAACTCCCATTGGTACTTCTCCCTACCGGTTAGTGTTCGGTAAAGCTTTTCATCTACCTGTGGAACTAGAGCATAAAGCCATGTGGGCTCTAAAGAAGTTGAACTTGGACTGGATTGAAGCTGCAAACTTGAGGCTCACTCAACTCAATGAAATAAAGGAATTTCGGTTCCACGCTTATGAAAGTGCAGCTGTGTATAAGAAAAGAAGGAAATTTGTCCATGACAAAAAGATTTTGAAAAGAGAGTTCAAATCCGGTGACTTGGTGTTGCTCCTCAACTCAAGACTCAAATTGTTTCCGGGCAAGCTCAAATCAAAATGGTCCGGTCCATTCAAAGTGGTAGATGTCTCCCCATTTGGCGCTGTGGAATTAGCATCTGAGGATGGGCTCTACACTTTCAAAGTGAATGGCCAACGCATCAAGCACTATTTGGGCTCATATGGAGAAAGACATGTGGTAGAACAATTGGCTCTTAAAGACGGTCCGTGCCTGACCGATGAGTAAATCCAAAAGAAGGACAAATTTGTCGTGCCGCGACGTTAAATCAAGCGCTTCATGGGAGGCAACCCATGTGTGGTAACACTCTTTTGTCTTTTAAATTTTGGTTTTTGAGTAAATAGGTTTCTTTGAGCAATTTAAAGTATGTGCTATAGTGCAGGTGGTTCAAAAGACCACAAAAGTAGGGTAAAATTTCAAGTGAAAGGGAAGCTGAGAAAGACTGCCCAGTTTGCGACACAAATGCGATTGCATTTTCACTATGCGGATCGGATTGTTATCGCAAACCTGGGCAGTTAGTTTGGCATTTTTCGATAGATGGAATGCGGTGCAAAGGTGCACCATGCGAACCGCATCTCTATTATGCAATCACATAGTGCACCGCAAAGTTGACTCTAGTAACCCACGCAATACTCCGCCGCATAATGAGTATGCGGTCGCATACCAGGTTATGCGGCCACTGGACCATCACATCTGAACCAGGTAAGTAGTTACCCTTTTTCACATATCTCATCACCTACACTCTCACTCACAGCACATCTTCACCAACTCAAAAACGTAATAAAAAACAAACAAAACAAAACACAAAACAAACAAAAAACCGGAGAAAGAAAACAAAGACAAGGAGCAACGACTAATTGAAGTCGAAAAGCTTTGGAATCTGTGAGATCATCGCATGGTTGTTACTTCTTTCTCCTCCTCTTCTCGTATGTCCTTCTTAATTTCGACTACCCTCATTTTGCTCCTGCTTTGGTTTTAAATTTTTGTTGTTCCTCTCTTTTGAATTCCTCTTTGTTGTTAATCTGTGAGTCGCCTAGTGTGGTCGAGGGAAAACCCTAATGAACATCAGGTTAGGGTGAGTTTGTAGAGGAAATAATCGTAGGACCACCATTGATAGGGTTAATGAAGCTTTGAAAATGATGAGTTTTGCAGTCCACATATTGATTATGTGGTCCGCATTTTTGTCGCATTTTAAACCCTAGGTGAGGTGAGGAAGACAACAAAATGCGATAATTCTGCGAACGCATAGTTGATATGTGGACCGCAGATACGTCGCATACCTCAAAAGTCGACTGCCTACTCTAGAGTGGTGTGTGCGGCATCTTTACGATCGCAGAGTGACCTTTGCGGTCGATTATGCGATCGCATAATCTGATGAACTTTTCTTGCATTTGATTTTGCGATGACTATGCGAACTGCATAATGGATATGCGATCGCATATGTCACCGCACAATCAACCCTTCACAGCACATTGTTACTTTGCGACAGGTTTGCGGTCCGCATAGTGGTTATGCGATCGCACAACATGTCGCATGGTGGATTTTCCTAGTGCAATTTTTCCTAGTGTTTGCTACACCACTCACACATCTTTTCTTTGCAGATATGCCTCTTAAACATATACCTTCAGCCAGTAAAAGGGCCTCCTCAAGTTGGCAAGCACCTCCGGCAAAAGGTTCACATCAAGCACTTCCACAACCTATTGATGAACGTTCCTCCCAGTCTGATGAGGAGGAAACCTTGCCGGAGGTTAATCTAATGGCTGAGGAAAGGAGGAAACAAGGTGATGACTACAACCTTAGGTTCCTGCTCCCTGAATCTAGGGCTCTGTATAGAAAGGGGCTCTACAAACGGAAGATCCCGGCAGAGAAGCGGTTAAGTCTGAACAGCCTTAAGGAACAGTACCCTCACATTTTAGCGAACATTAAAGCTAGAAAGTGGGAGTGCTTCACTTCGCTGCCTGAGGAATTTAATGAAACAATGTTGCGGGAGTTCTATGCATCCTATGGGGCCTCCGGAACAGCTCACCACAAGCGCAACAAAATATTCTGCGACACTGTCCTACTTCAGGGAAAGGAGGTGTATTGTGATAGGGCGACAATTCATGATCATTATTTCTAAACCACATGCCCTAGTACAGTGGAGTATGAGGCAAATTGGCCAATAGAGACGGTGAGCGAGCTTGGGTTGCATCAGTGATTGCCAAGGGTACCCCAGCCTGGATTGACCCTGCACACAAAATATACAAGGAAGATCTTACACGAGAGGGTCGATTCTGGCTTAGTTTTGTCACCTCCTGCTTGATCTCAACTCGGAATAAAACAGACATAAGCATTGAGAAAGTTATTATCATTGCTTGCATTATGACCGGGATCACGATCGATGTGGGTGACATCATTTCCCAAGAGATAGGGGTCCGGACGTGGCAGAAAGCCACATCATTTCCTTTCCCATACTTGATCACCGCCCGCTGTAAGGCTGCAAATGTTCCTACATTGCCACATTCTGACAAAATGGGAAAAGCGACAAAGGATATCGACATCACACGCATTGGTGATGTGGTGATAAAGGTAGTTGTTGTTCCTCCGGAGATTCAGATTCAGATTCCCACCGAGACAGACATCTCCGACTCCCAGACTCCTATTGCACCTCAGACCGTAGAGACATCCACTGCTACTCCACAGCCTACCTCTCAGATCAGTGCTCAGCCACCTGCTTCAATGTCAGTCTTTTCGAGGCTTGGTCTCCTAGCTCAGCACACCAATGCTAAGGTAGACAAGCTTCTGAAGGACCTCCCGATACTTATCAGGCAGGCCCTAACCCCCATTCAGGCATCGGTGATGACCCTACAACAGCAGCACATATCTTACGAGGGTCGCCTAAAGGGGCTTGAGGCCAGGATTGAGAAGATTGAGAGTGGTGAGGTTGGAGATCTGCCAACGCTCAGAGCTGATGTGACTACACTGAAGAATGAGCTCCACAAGCTGCAGAATCTGGAGTTTGATTTATCTTCCTTCCTGCCCAAGGAAGGAGAGCAGGGAGCGGGCCTATTTGAGACTAGGCTAGGTCTTGACTTCTATACATTGATGACAGCCCAGGCAGCCCCGACTGTTGCAGCCTCCCAGCCTCCACCTCCCTCTGCACCAGATGATATACCTTCTAGGGAGGATTCCAGACATTCTACAGCGTCCGAGGCTAAGGAGACTATTGAGGAGGCTATTGACTCATGGTCACATGATGATGAGGGCCCTCAAGAGAAGGGCAAGTGGGTTGCCGTCACCACAGCTGCAGAGGAGGAAGAGGATGCTTAGGTGCGGATTGCGATACAGAGATCCTTAGCTAACAGAGCTGCTCCAGTCACATCATCAGCCATTTTGTCGTCAGCAGGCGGGGCCAACAACTCTCATACCCCTTCTTCAGCTTCTGGACACTTGGAGACTTTTCCACCTATAGCAGTAGTCACCACTCCAGCTGAGTCTTCAGCAGCTCCTCCACCACCAGTGGTAGTCATACCTCCAGCTCGGACTTTGGAAGACCCAGTTCCATTAGCGATCATTGACCCCTCTGACACCGAGCAGACCACTGACTCCCATAGCGCTTAGTGCGCCCCAGGGAGCCCCTAACTCTGTTTTACATTTCTTATGCATTGAGGAAAATGCATTCTCTTTAGCTGGGGGTGGAAGGGTAGCCTTGTATGAACATCTTTTGTTACAACTTGTGTGATCCTCAAACTATTGTATTTGTTTTCTCTTTGTGTTATATGTGATTTTCAAGTTTATCGGTAAACTCATGTACATACTTATCGGTAAACTCATGTACATACTTATGTCTGCGTACATATGCTATCTGTGTGTATATATAAAAAAAAACAATTAGATAGTAGTATGCATGTCATCAGTAGTAATTAACAGTGAATTCCCCTTCGTTTTTCATCGCCAGGTTCTTTTCCAAGGATGTAACAGTAGAACCATGGCAGTAGGATGAAACGTATTGACCGGTTTGGTGTAAGTGTCTAGTCTCAAGCATGTTTGTTTGTAAATAACCTATACCCTTCTGTTATAATAAAAAAAAAAAAGAGAAATCTTGTGTTGAAAAGGCAATCAACTGTGTGAACTTGAGGCTCACTTTTTGACTCTATGCGTACTTAAATTATACATGTAAATATGATGAAAGCTTTGAGTTGTCAAGCGATGACTAGTGAGTTAAAACTATATTGATCCAAATAGTCATGTGCCGTGTGTGTTAGATTTTGTATCAATAATTCTTGTGTTTACTTCTGTCATCTAGAACCTGCCCAGTTTGTTTTTCGATGCTAATAATAAGTACATTGAGTGGGAGAAATGACCTTAGGCATTCTTTGTGATATTGGAAAACCCAGTGAGCCTTTCAAGCTACCCAATATTTTCATGATTATCACTAGTTACCCATTTGAGCCTTTAGCCTTTTTGTTGAACACCTCATTACAAACTTGTCCCATTTTGTAAAATAATTCTCTCTTTTGAACCCGTCCCTCCTTGAACAGTGAGAATGAGGCTAAAAGCCTAAGTTGGGGGTGGGCTGTCAAAGTGGAAGTTGTTAAGGTCGTACATTGAGTGTAACAACATGTACCTCAACATAGTCGCATGAGATTATTCAAGCTCCAAAACAAAATCTCTATATATATACATAGGGAGCTTTGAAGAAATATATATATATATATATATATATATTTAAAAAAAGAGACTAGAGAGGTATGTCAGGTGGTTCAAGTTGGTAACTAAGAGCCAATAAGGGCTATGGGGTTTAAAAAGAGACAAAGGGCACTGAAAGAGAAAAATGTGAGTAGTGTTCAAGGAGGGTGTAGTCACTTGTACCCAAATGATTATCCAACCCTTTCCTAAGCCTACATTATAAACTTAAAAAGTCCTTATGGGATCACCAACCGAATGTTCTTAAATAGGCAATAAATTAAAATAAGGGCAAGCCTATGGTATGATGTGTTGTATCACTTGAAACTCTTTGTGAGAGTGAGTGTATTTGTAAATATGTCCCTTTTTGCTGTCATTGTAAATAATGAGTAGGGACCTCCTTTCTTGTAAGGGCACATGAACTGTGAAGTTTGACAGTAGTTGAGTTCTTGAAGTCGGATGCAAGTGCACTCAACTGAGAGTAACATTTTGTCAAATTGGTTGAGGCTCAAAGTTCACGAGTTATTAATTTCCTTGTAAATAACAGTGACTGTTCATGAAGGGTAAATAAATGAAAATGCATGCTTGTAGTAGTGACAATTAACACCGCCCATGGTCATTATCGTTTCAGGTGTTGTAATAGGAGTCGAGGTTATGATAGAGTCATTTTAGTTGCTTGAGGACAAGCAAGAGTTTAAGTTGAGGGTGTTGATGTGCTGGAGAATTTTGGCACATTTAATACCAAATTGCTTAGATTGTAGCTTGTGTTAAGAGCATTTACCTTTTATACTTACGGAATTTTGTTGTGTTGCAGTGCATGAGGCTCAAACACTCAAAAACATGGAGAAGATATCAAAAAGATGAAAAAAGTGAGGAAATGGGCAAAATGCGATCGCACAATTAACAAGGGAGAACACATATCTACTATGCGGACCGCATAATGCACAGATGGACTACACAATTCAATAGAATGTTTAGCAAAATTTAAGTACAAAAATGCGGTCCATTTTGCGATCATATAACTGGTTTGCGAGCCGCATAATGGACCGCAAACCTCCAACGCCAGAAGCCAAGCTCAGAAATGCGATGCAACTGTGCGATCAAATATCAAAAATTCGGACCGCACATCAACAATGCGGCAACACACCTGGAACCTAGGGTTTGCATCTGCGATGGTTCCGTGAAGAATGCGAACCGCATTCTTGTTATGCGATAGGAATGCGATCGCATTGTAGACCTGGAAGGGAAATTTTGTCCCTTTTTTACCCCGAGCTTGAGCCCACTATAAATAGATTTATTGGGTTTTGTGCGTCATTCTTGTCTGGTTTTAGAGCTACAACATACACTTTGAATATTCCTCTCTTTTGGAAGCTTTAGAACTGAAGATTCCTCCATTTTTGTGAGCTTTATGACATTAAATACTCTCATCTTTTTGTCTTTAAGCATGAGTAGCTAGTCTTAAATACTAAGGTTGTGGACCCTAAATGGGTGTTATGTTATTAGGTATTTAATGTTGAATATATATATAATGGTTGGTTGATATTTATTTACTTCTCATTCTTCATTTATTGTTGGTGGTTGCAAACATTAACAAGATCCATTAAGTCTTTCTTAGCTTGGAAAAGTGAGTTAGGATTGGTAGGAGTAAATATCAAAGACTCAAAGCTTTAAACCTTGTTTCATAGAATCGCTTAGTAATAAGTGGGTTTTGTTTGGCATTAATTAATTACTCTTCATTGAAACTCTTTTATATTTGGGAAAATCATAAAGAGAAAATACTACCCAACTATTGGAAAATATTGGGTAGTCATTTAGAAATCATTTGCATATCTTAAGGACCTTCCATTAGAAATATATCATATTAATACCCATTAGCATTACATTTCATTGAAGGGGACACAACCTTGGCTTAGTTAATCATATTAATTACAACTATAATTAATCATACTTGTCACTAATGCAATTAAATAATTACACAATCAATTCCCATATTCTTGTTACCTTAACGAAATAGAGATACGATTTAAGTTGAGAATCACACTACCAAAGTAATCATTTCACGCATATTCCCTGTGGGATTCGACCCCAACCTTATTGGGTTATTATATTTGACTTCGACCGTTTTACACTATTTTTAAGGTGCAATTTGAGCGTATCAATGTTGCAAGCACAACAAGTTTCTATCGCTTAGTTACAGAATCAGCAAAAGACTCCGAGCGGAGCAGGACTGAAAAGGGCTCCTCGAGTTGAGCCAACCCAAGAAAGATCAAGTAAAAACGGGTCGGATCTGACCCCATCATTATTAAAATGCTAGAGATACTCACCAAGAGGATCGAGTAAGGAGAAAAGAAGAGAGAGGACAACGATAGGAAAGTAGAAACCTACAACTCGAGGGTCGACCAGATCCCGGGAACACCTCCGGTCTTGAAGGGACTGGATTCGAAGAAGTTTGTACAAAAACCTTCCCACCGAGTACGACTCTAAAGCCCATTCTGAAGAAGTTCCGGATGCCCGACATCCCAAAATACAACGGGACCACAGATTCCAATGAGCACATCACCACATATACTTGTGGTATAAAAGGGAATGACTTGAAAGACGATGAGATCGAGTCTATTTTATTGAAGAAATTTGGAGAAACACTGTCTAAGGGGGCCATGATGTGGTATCATAACCTCCCCCCGAACTCTATTGATTCATTTGCCATGTTGGAAGACTCATTTGTAAAGGCACATGCTGGTGCCATAAAGGTTGCAACGAGGAAGTCCGATGTATTCAAAATCAAACAACGAGAGAATGAGATGTAAGGGAGTTCATCTCCCATTTCCAGTTGCAACGAATAAAGTTACCACCAGTCTCCGATGACTTGGCTGTACAGGCCTTCACTTAGGGGCTGAATGAACGAAGCTCAATAGCTTCAAGGCAGCTGAAGCAGAACTTGATCGAGTATCCCGCCGTAACTTGCGCAAATGTGAACAACAGGTACCAGTAGAAAATTAGGGTCGAGCATGACCAATTGGGATCCCCCTCGAGCTCAGTTTACCCAAGAAGGCTACTAGCAAAGGAATCGAGGAGTGCAGAAAGGGAGCCAAAGCCGAACAAGGAAAGAGATCAGCCATACATCGAAGACAAAAGGAGCACTTCGAGGTGCAATGTACCTTGAAATGATCGAAGAATAGATCGAGGACAAAATTCTTGGGGACTCATAAGCAAGACCGGGTTCGACAGGCACTTGTGACCGATGGAGGCACCCCGATTGTCAGAATACAACTTCAACATCGATGCCTCAGATATCATACCTGTCACTGGTAAGTTTAGAGACACCAGATGTCCCAAGCCCATATAGACCAATCCTTCTCAAAGGAACCCCAACGTGATGTGCAAATATCATGGTACTCATGGTCATAGAACCGAGGACTGCAGACAGCTTCGAGAGGAGGTAGCCCGATTGTTCAACGAGGGGCACCTTCGAGAATTTCTCAGCGACCGGGCCAAGAACCATTTTCGAGAGAGAGATGCAAACAAGAAGAATGAACTAGAAGAGCCCCAACATGTTATTCACATGATTATCGGAGGAGTCGACGTCCCACATGGGCCCATATTCAAACAAACAAAAGTAACCATTACAAGGGAAAAATGGACGGGGGACTACATACCTGAGGATACTCTCACATTCAGCGAGGAAGACATCGAGGCCTTATCTTAGCCTCATAATGATGCACTTTTAATTTCTATCCTTTTAAATAAAGTTCAAGTTAAATGTATGCTCGTGGATCGTGGTAGTTCGGCCAATATAATCAGGTCAAGGGTTATGGAGAAGCTCGGGCTGCTCGAGCAAATCATACCCGCCTCTTGAGTCCTGAATGGATTCAACATGGCGAGTGAAACAACAAGGGGGAAATCATCCTCCCAGTCAACGTAAACAAAACCATACAAGACACCAAGTTTCATGTCATCGAAGGTGACATGAGGTATAATGATGTACTTGGGAGGCCATGGATCCATAGCATGAGGGCGGTGTCATCAACTCTTCATCAAATGATGAAGTTTCCAACAAAGGATGGTGTGAAAACAGTATATGGAGAGTAGCATATAGCTAAGGAGATGTTCACAGTGCACGACTTGGCACCAGTATCGACACCATCTACCTTGGAGAAGTCAAAAGACATACAGGTACCCAAATAGCAATCACAACCCATACCCTCGGTTGAGCCCGAGGGGCAGGAGCCTGATGAACAGGTGGTCGAGAACGATGAAGAAGATTTCCTCACCCCTCGAACCTTCGTTGGCCTCAAGGAGTCAGATGCAACGAAGTCCACAATCGAAGAACTCGAGTAGGTTGTATTGATCGAGCATCTTATGGAATGAAATGTATACTTGGGAACGGGATTAATCCCCAAACTTAGGAAAAAACTCATTCAGTTTGTTATTGATAACATTTATTGCTTCGCTTGGTCCCACTTAGATATGACAGGGATCCCACCTGAGACAAACACACATCGACTAAGTATCGACCCCAGGTTCAAACCGGTGAAGCAAATAAGGAGACCTCAATCCGAGGTAAAACATGCATTCATCAAAGATGAGGTAACCAAACTTCTCATAATAGGATCCATTAGGGAAGTAAAGTATCCCGAATGGCAAGCTAACATAGTAATGGCACCTAAAAAGGGAATTAAACTTAGGATGTGTGTAGATTACAAATATTTGAACAAAGCATGCCCTAAATATTTCTTCCCATTGCCCAGCACCGACCGATTGATCGATGCCACGGCTGGCCACGAGATCCTTACTTTTCTCGACACCTACTCCGGGTACAACCAAATTCAAATGAACCCGGAAGACTAGGAAAAGACTTTGTTTATCATGAAGTATGGTACATATTGCTATAATGTAATTCCCTTCAGGCTAAAAAATGTAGGAGAAACATATGAACGCCTAGTTAATAAGATGTTAGAACATCAAATAGGAAAATCTATGGAAGTTTACATTGATGACATGCTAGTTAAGTCCCTGCGCGCAGAGGACCATTTGACCCATTTACAGGTAACATTCGATATCCTAAGAAAGTACAACATGAAACATAACCCCGAAAAGTGTACTTTCGGAGTCGGCTCGGGTAAGTTCTTAGGTTTCATGGTGCCAAATAGGGGGATCGAGATCAACCCCGATAAAATCAAAGCTATCGAGGAAATCACCGTTGTGAACAATGTGAAAGTCGTACAATGGCTGACCAGGCAGATAGCTTTCTTAGGCCGATTTATTTCGAGGTCTTCAGATTGGAGCCATCATTTCTTCTTCCTACTCAAGAAGAAAAACAACTTCGCGTGGACTCCAGAGTGCCAACATGCCTTGGAAGAATTAAAACGGTATCTCTTGAGCCCACCCTTGCTTCACACACCAAAGGAGAATGAAACACCCTATTTATATTTTTCCGTGTCCGAGGTAGCAGTAAGTGACGTATTGGTTCGAGAAGATCAATGTACGCAATTTCCTGTCTATTATGTAAGTCGGACCCTAGGAAATGCTGAAACTAGGTATCCGCATTTAGAAAAATTAGCCCTAGCATTAATAAGTGCATCTAGGAAGTTGAAACCATATTTTGAATGTCATCCTATATGTGTATTAACTACATATCCACATCGAAAGATTTTGCATAAGCCCGAATTATCGGGCCGATTGGCCAAATAGGCCGTTGAACTCTGAGGGTATGATATCGAGTATCAACCCCGAACGACTATCAAGTCTCAAATTTTGGCGGACTTCGTGGCCGATTTTACGCCTACCCTCGTACCCGAAGTAGAAAAGGAACTCTTGCTAAAAACGAGTACATCATCAATGGTATGGATCATTTTCACTGACGGTGCCTCGAATGTGAAAGAGTCCGGGCTCGGTATAGTTCTCAAACCGCCTATGGGCAGCATCATTAGACAATCTATGAAAACTTCGAAATTGACTAATAATGAGGCCGAGTATGAGGTCATGATTGAAGATCTCGAACTAGCCAAGGGACAGGGAGCAGAGGTCCTCGAGGCAAAATGTGACTCTCTTTTGGTAGTAAACCAAGTGAATGGAAGCTTCGAGGTTCGAGAAGATAGGATGCAAAGGTACTTAAACAAGCTTCAAGTGAAATTGCATCACTTCAAAGAGTGGACCCCGATCCACGTACCTCGAGAACAGAACAATGAGGTCGATGCACTCGCAGACTTGGGGTCGTCTGTTGAAGAAGATGGCATAGTCTCGGGGAATGTCGTACAACTATGAAGGTTGGTGATTGAAGAGGGTTATGCAAAAATTAACTCGCCAAGTCTAACATGGGATTGGAGGAATACGTATGTCAAATACTTGAAACATGGGAAGCTCCACACGGACCCAAAAGAATCAAGGGCCCTCCGAGCCAAAGCAACCCAATTTTCACTCGACGAGAATGGAACACTGTATATGAGGACCTTTGACAGACCATTGCAGTATGCTTGGGACGGGGGAACACTGATTACATACTACGAGAAATTCATGAGGGCACTTGTGGAAAAAACTCCGGTGCCAACTCCTTGGTTTGAAAGGTGATCAGAGCGGGGTATTACTGGGATAACATGGAACAAGAGACAAAAGAATTCCTTTGAAAATGTGACAAACGTCAAAGGTTCGCACCAATGATCCACTATCCCGGAGAATAACTCCATTCAGACCTATCCCCATGATCATTCATGAAATGGGGAATGGACATCGTCGGCCCCCTACCGACGGCGCTAGGTAAAGCTAGATTTATCTTATTTATGATTGACTACTTCTTAAAATGGGTAGAAGCGCATGCCTTCGAAAAGATAAAAGAAAGAGAAGCCATCAACTTCATATGGGATCACATCATATGTTGATTCGGGATTACCTCCGAGATAACATGCGATAATGGGAAGCAGTTCATCGGCATCAATGTAACAAAATTCCTCGAAGATCATAAAATCAAAAGGATCCTATAAACACCTTACCACCGAAGTACAAATGGTCAAGCCGAGTCTACAAACAAAACCATCATCCAAAACATAAAGAAGATGTTAGATAATGCAAAGGGGAAATGGAGAGAAGTGCTTCCCGAGGTACTATGGGCATATCGAACAACTTCAGAGTCAATCACGAGGGAGACCCCGTTTTCTTTAGTATATGGGTCTGAGTCATTGATTCCAGTCGAGGTTGGGGAACTGAGCGTCAGATTCCAACATACAACCGAGGACTCGAACAGCGAGGCCATGAAAACCTCCCTCGAGATACTAGATGAAAAACGCGAAGCCGCGTTAGTTCGAATTACCGCTTAAAAACAAAGAATCGAAAGGTACTACAACAGAAGAACGAACCTCCGCTACTTCGGAGGCGGGGACTTAGTTCTAAGGAAAGTCATCCTCAATACGCGAAACCCAAATTTAAGGGAAGCTAGGACCTAACTGGGAGGGACCGTACCGTGTCCTCAGATTCATGGGCAAAGGATCCTATAAACTCGGCATGATGGAAGGCGAGCAACTACCAAACAATTGGAACATATCATTGCTTAAACGCTATTATTGCTGAGGTATGACCTTCTCCCCTTTTCGTTTAGATTTTATACTAACTCCTTACAAGTGTTCGAATTGGGATATCGAAGCACCCTTAGACTCGGAGAGCTTGGGTTTTAAAGCATGCGTTGCACGTTCTTTCCCTTAGATCGGGTTTTATCCCAAATGGGTTTTACCGGAAAGGTTTTTAACGAGGAAACACCTATATGCTACCTAAGGAAACCTCAACAAGTATTCAAGGATTCTTTTCATTCAACTTCGAATACTGGGGGGGCATCACCCTCGGAGGTTACATTTTCGAAGAAAACAAATCATGCCAAGGATGGCCTTGATAGGAGAATGTTGTAATGGACCAAACGGTCGAATGAACTATGTCCATGTAGAATAGTCGAGCCCCCGACGGCAAAAACATGTACGCATGTATCAACTACTTAAAGAAGCATTCTTGTTATATCAAAACATTTTTTGCCTCAAAGAAATCTATTATTTTCACATTTAACGGCTCAAGGGCCAAATACACCCGAATACTTGGGGACTGTCATCGACAGTCAACACGTCGAGCCATCATAACCTCGAACTTATAAGACCTCAATGAGCCAAACTTGAACTTATAAGACCTCAATGAGGTAAATCGAACCTATAAGACCTCAATGAGGCATACACGAACTTATAAGACCTTAAAAAAGGCATCCCCTCGATATCAAGGCCAAGGCCATCTCACTCGGGGACTAAAGGCTACGACCATATAAAAGACTACAGTCATATAAAAAGGCTACGACTGAATAATGTGGCTCGAAGACGTCCGACTTCAGCCATAAAACTAAAGGCCTTCAATACTTCAAAAAAAATGGTTAAATTAGGCTACCCTGGGCAAAAGCAAATGGGCTTTGATAAAATCAGCCCGAAAAATGTGAAAGCTTTGAAAACATCAGCCTTCGAGAAAACCTTAAGAGGTATTCAATTATCGTTGCACATCGACTTGCAAACGAGGTTCCAAATAATCGAACCGACAAAAATTCGAACGAATATAAAAACATTCCAAGGCATAACAAATTTTTTACAAGTCTTTAGCTAGAAAGGGGGAAAATTGTAGCCATCTTAGAGTTCGAATTGACCAAATCTAAAAAAAGCCCAAGAGCCGATTTGTAAGAGCCTAAGGGCCGATATGTAAGGCCTAGCGGCCAAGCTAAAGAGCCTAAGGGCCAACTTAAAAAAGCCTAAGGGCCAATCTAAAAAAGCCTAAGGGAAGATGTTTTAAAGATAGGGCTGATACCTAATGAACTTAAAGGCCGAAGCACACCATGCTTGAGACCTTACCCAGTTCGGGCTCCAAATCCTCGAGCTAAAGCTTAGCTCGAAGATCGGACCTTAAGTGGTCATCTACTATCGATCATCGATCAAAGCACAAAAACATAAGGGTTTTATATTCTATGTCCGATACATCAGACTTATCGTCAACAACATCAAATCTCAAAGGAAAAGGCAAGTCGGAAATTAACACAATGCAAAGATGAAACAAAAGATTTCTTTATATTCAAATGATGGTACAATAGTAAATTTACAATACTCCTATAGGGATCCCTTACAAAAAATTAAAAAGGCCTAGTCTATCGTCCGGGTCGCCTTCTCGGAGGAAGCACCCACGGGGACTACATCTTTGGCAGCTCGACCTTCGGCAGCCTAATCTTCAAGCGTCTTTTCCCCCTCGGGGAATTTGTCTCCATCAACACTCTCGGGACCATCCACTTCCCCGAAAGACTCCTCGTCAGCCTCCTCTTCATCATCTTCAACGTCAACTTCATCATCGGAGGAGAGAATGAATTTGGCATCAGCCTCGTCTGCCTTGGCTTGCTCTATCTGCTCGGAGAGATCAAATCGTTAGCATGGATCTCCTCGAGGGTTTCCCTATAGGATCTGCAGCGGACATAATCGTTGCTTCATTTCTCCCGGTCGGAGGCCCCTCTCAAATCCATCTAAGCATCAGCGGTATCCTTCAAATAGATGGCCAATGTCTTGTCGGCCTTGTATTGTATTTCTTTGGCTTCAGTCCAGGCTTTCTTAACTTCGTCCTTGTCCTTGGTGAGACCAGCCTCGAGCTCGGCTATCCTGCCCGCCTAAACCGAATTTCTCTCTTGAGCATTCCGAAGTTGAATTTCTAGGGCGGATACCTTCGCCAATGCATCTTTTTTGGCCACGGCAAGGATGCCCACCTGTGCCTTCCACTCATTGCACTCAGAGTTAACGCAGTCGACCTCACCTCGAAGTCATTCAAGCATCTCCACCTTTTGCTGAATCTGAGACATCGAAGTGTTGGCCTCCAAAGACGGGAGATGGAGTCCATATTTTTTTAGAACTAAGGTTACCTGCTTCTCTAGCTCGAACTCGTATTCCCGAGATCTGGTCAACTCTGATCGAAGATGACTCAATTCTTTTTCCTTCTTGTTACAAAGAAGCCTGAGGGATTTCTCCTCGTTCGAGGATCTACAATTTGGCCTCACCGTGACATAGCTCAGTCTTAAATTTGTCGAAGTCCTACAGAATGGAAAGATTGATTAGACAAAAGAAGAAAGTATGAAGTTGGAAAAATTATAGTGCTATGAAAAACTTACAATCTAGCAAAGCCGTTGAGCCTCCTCGAAGATTGAGTTTGCACCCGATGGTTCAGCCTCATGGACCCCATTAAAGCAACCTTGGAAGGGGTCATTTTCACTCGAGACTACGCCTAACTCAGGCATCTTCAGGTTCTGAGCGTCCCTTATGGTATCTTCGGAGAAGGCTGGAAATGACGGTGAATGACCTGCTGTCACGGCCTCAGGGAGATCACCCGAGGTACTCTGATCGGGTAGAGGCACTTAGAAGCCCGCTCCCTTCAGAGTATTTCCCGAAGTTTGAGAAGCAGTCGCCAAGTCAGGTGATGAAGGGCCTTCATCCATTTTCTCTTTTGGAACTCCTCCTTCGAGGCTAGGGGCCTCGGTTCCAGCGGGCTTAAATACCTCGGAAGACTTTCTGGTTCGAGTCACCAACATCGAATGTCGCGCCCCCTATTTCCTACGCGGTTCCCGGGTTTTGACATTCTTGAGACAACTCATTTCCTTTTAGGAAAGGGGTATGGAAATTGAAGAGTCGCCACCTAACGGATTAAGGTGCGTTAGGGCACCTAATGCAAAATAACTCGTAAAATCGGTTTACATTATCAGAGATTGGGTAAGGGCTCGAAATTACCTTGAGGGGAAGGTGTTAGGCACCCTTCGAGGTCCACAATGGTGGGTCCCGACCAAACTCATTTTGTGAATTAGTCATTAAGGAAATAGAGCAATTTAAACACATAAGGGTTAAAAACAGGCATAAAGGGGTCCTGGGTTTATTAGCCTATAGGATCACTTCTATGCGATACTGGTAAGCTTTCCTCAATTAGAGGTGTTACGCGTGGATTTAGCGAACAAGTCATCATATCTTTTACTACCTAATTACCCTCCCCTTAGTGGTTATATAAGCGATTCATATAAACGTACTATATGCGTGCATTACCTGTCTCTTACCTATGGCCCTGGAGGTGTTTAGGACCTCTAATTAAGGCAGTTCTAGACTCTCCTATACTGCTTAAAAGAAAAAAATCTAAGCGACAAGCAAAACAAATAGAACTATCATATAAAGGAACAATTAAAGGCCCACATTTACCTCCACAAATAAACAGACAATTGCACGTCTCAAACAACAATATTTTAAACACTTCAAAAGTCCTATAGCAGGATATGTAGGTGAGCATGAATGATAATATATGCATCATTTTTATTAAAGTGAGGCAGTGGAGACCTAATCAGTTTTGCCTACTGATTTTAGGGCTTGATGAATCTGGGCAGTTCACAAAACAGTTAAACAAAAGCACAGTTTTACAATTGCAAGATTTTAGTTGCCCTACAGGCTTCCCTAGGCGTGGATCAGAGATGTCATATAAATAGGATCTCTAATGGTTAATCAGAGCCATAATAAACCAATAAAAATATTTTAAGCAGACAGTTTGGTTCATTATGTCCTATAGGCATGCTGTCTAGGTGTTGAAAAATAATCATAAATGTTACAGAACTGGTTTTATATATTTATGATATCTAGGTGTTGGGACCGCTTTTTTTCTTATTCTTATAGACATGGTTGCTTCTAATTTTATACGATCTAGATATAGGCATGGTATTTAGGCGAGTGCAATAAAAGTCCTAAAGCATGATTTCTAATGCACATAGGAGAATTTTATTACTACGATTATTAGACAAAATTAATAACAACCTAGTGACAGGATTTCTAAGCAGACATGAACACGTAGAATTTGAGGAGTGGAAGTTTAGAACAAATGATATGATGAACTTATAAGCATGTTTTCTAGTGTACATAATAATCCTATAAGCGTGGTTTCTAATGCAGGTAGATAATCATAATAGTCCTAAGAGCATGATTTCTACCCGATTTCCCCACAAAATATATATAGAAGTCCCGCCCCTCCCATTTTACTAATATCCCCAATATCTGTTTTACAAGAATTATTTATTACAGACCATACGATAAATGAATTACAGAATAAATAATGCTATACTATAGGGAGCCTGGATAGGCCCAAAGTAAACCTGGAAAACTAGGCCTTCAACCAAGTATGAAGTACCAATGTCTCATAGTGTCCAGGAGAGTATCCTGGTGCGTCCAATTTCCCAAGGGTCTCAGGACCCCGGGCAATGCTCACACCGGGACTCCTTTTTAAAGAGAAATAGTTCTTGTGCAGTGTGGAAGGGCCAGCCCCAGTTTGTCATAGTTCGGAGGAGTCTCACGGACTCCTAGGTAGTACTCACACTGGAGGGGCAGGATCCTAAATATTCTAAGAGTAGGAGTGGAAGATAGTGATTGTAAGAGTAGAAATAGTTTTAAGAAAACAGTTCAAAGTGAAACTGATCAGAAGTGAAAACAATTCAGAGGTGAAAACATATTAGAAGTGAAAAACAGTTTAGGAGTGACAACATATTAGAAGTGTAAACAAGTTTAGAAACATTCTGAAAAAACAAAGGTTCAGCAAACAACAACAAGTAGAAACATAGTCACAAAGTCTCAAAGCAAAGACTCACATTACCCATATTCAATTTAGTTTATTAGTTAACCCTAGGTGAGCATATAGTATGCTGAGAACAAAGGAATCCTGAATCAGGAGAACATAGAGACACGGTGAAAGGAAAGCATGTAAGTAAACAGGAACATAGAGCATGCAGGGGTAGATTGACATTCATAACATTCACCAGGACATACTGATTTAGGGTCTTAAATAGGAAACACCTAAGTCTAACAGCCATACCTAATGATAGAAGTAATTATACTAACTGGAAGCAATAGACAGAAAAACCTAGAAGTTTAATGTAGGAGTAGTCATGCCAATCAATTCATAGAGAGGAAAGGGATCTAACTACACAGAATTAGTCATACCAATTGAGGAAATGGACAGGAAATATAAGAGTCTTAGACACAAAAGTAAATATGCTGGTTTAAGGCAATAAACAGGAAAGATTGAAACTTAAACACAGAAGTAAACATGTTGGTTAGAAGCAATAAACATGAGATATTGAGACTTAAACAGAAGTAAACATGCTGATTAAGGTGATAAATAGGAGAGAGACATAGTTAAACACAATAGTAGACATGCTAATTAAAATACAGAAGAGCATGGATTCAACAAAAGTAAAGTAATAGATGAAAGAGCACGTAGATTCAAGCTTCATAGTATAATAAAAGACATTAGGAATAGAACATACCAGTTAAAGGAAGCAAACAGAAGGTGAAAGTATGCAGGATTCAGTGGTCTAGCCTTGGCTTTCAGCCGGCTAGAGAGTATAGTGAACATAAGTAGCAGAGAGATGAGAGCAAAGTGTGTGAGTGTGTTTGTGAACTATTATTCCTGTCTGAAGAATAAGAATGAGAGTGTATATATAGCACTTAGGGAGGTAAAACAAATAAGGTAAAAATAATTTAGAGTTCATAAATAAGGCAAGTAAATATAATTAATCAGTTAATTGGGGCTAAACCCAACTAATTTGCACAAACAGAATCCGGGAAGGTCACATTAGCATAAGGAGAATCAATTATCATCCCTCATCGGGACTCAAATAAGGTAAACAAATCACTTATTGACCATAAATGAACTAATTAGTCGAAAAAAGGCAAGTAATACCAATTAAAGGTCACAAATAAGGAAAGTAAGTAAAATCCTAGAAAATACTAATTTTAACAGGAGAAAATTATTCGAATCCCTAATAGAAATCAATCAGTATATTGGGTTGACAGAAATAAACAAGTAAAAGAAGAAAAAATTGAAGAAATCAGTGCAATAACATAACAAGACGTAGGGTTTAAGCATATACATGGAAATCAACCAAACCAGTAAAGAAATAATTAGATTCAGCACTTGAAAGTGAGAAAAACCTTTTTGGAGAAACTTAGGATGAACCCTAATTTTAGAAAAAGTAAATGGAATCGAAATAGTTAACCAAAACAGAAGAGTTTTGAGGGAAAGTACCAAATAACACTCGAATCGTTTCAGATCTACAAAGATTCGAACATATTCAAGTAGTCGTAAAGCTAGGGTTTTCGAAAAATAACAGAGATGAAGGAAACTCGGTCAAAAGCCATAGATTCAAACTAAAAATAGGAGGAAATCAGTACTCGCAAACGAGAATGGCCATAAACATGCGTGTAAAAATGTTTCAGAAAAAATCAAGATGAATCTCTTTGAGATTCCCTTAGGAATCCATGTAATCAAGCAACCAGAAGGTGTATAAGGCCGGTAAGGGCCTGAAAATACACAGAAACTCCATAGACGGGGAGTTTTTCCGGTGACGATGATTAGGGCTTAGGGAGTTACTGAAAGAGAAAGGGATAGGTTAGGGGAAAACGATGACGGCGGAAGGAAAATGAATGAGGGGGTTAGGATTAAAAATGGTAAGAAATAACGTGGACCGTTGATCTTAGAGATCAACGGCCACAATTAGGTGGGGTCTTTGGGTCGGGTAGGTATAGGATTGGGCCTGGAGTGAATTGGGATAAGTTTTGAGGGTTTTGGGCTGGTATAATGGGGTTAGGTCCGGAAATTAAAAGGGATTAAAAGGGCTAATTGTTAAATACTCAATTAATTAATAAAATAATTAACAATTTGTAAAAAATGAGTTTCATGCATAAAAATGTTTTAAAACAATTATTCAATATTTTAAAAATATAAAAAGTAATTTTCTGGTAAAATAATGTAATAATGCATATGTGGGCTATTATTGCAAAGTTATTGCAAATATAACCAAAAAATATAAATGTGATTATTTATAAAATAATTAAAGCTTAGTATGAATATAAATAGTGAAATTAAGCCATACAAATTGTTATAAGATTATTTGTAATTCAATTAGTAATTATTTATATAATAAAATACTGGGATAAATTAATTAAAAATCCTAAAAAAAATGCAGAAATTATAGAAAATATTAATTGATGCTAATGCATTGTTTTGAAGGTATATATGCATTTTGAAAATATTACAAGGAAAAATTGGGTATCAACAGCTGCCCCTCTTTACCCGGGAAGGATGAAAGAGTTGTCTGGTAAAGATAGGATGACCAATTTTGACCGAGTAGGATGATTTGAGAGACTTAGGTCGCACTCTGGTTTCTGAGCTGCCCACATATCCCTGGTTTTACAGGAATCAGGCAGTGTGTTGTTCTGGATTCATCGGCGGAATATACCGGTGAAGTTATCACAAGGACGGACACAAGGTTTTGGGATAGGTGAAAAGGTTGCGGTCAATTTGAGATAGTATGAAGGAACTGGAGCAGGATTGCTCCTGTTTGGGTAGCAGTTGCTCATCGGATCACCTGCAAGTAAGAGACGTACAAGCATGTATCTGTGCATAAATTTAAACGTGATGCAAATTCTGTAACGACCTGACCGGCCGTTTTGCGAATTAGGACCTCGTTCCCCAAATGAGACTTCCCATAGAGGATTCATGTGATTTATAACTTGTGGGGACGGGTGGTTCGGGATTTGGAAGTGTTTAGAGTGCTATAGGAACACTTGGTTCCTTAAGGGTGGCCTTTTTGGCCAAGTTTGACTTCGGTCAACAGTTTGAGCAAACGACCTCGGAATTGAGTTCTGACAATTCCATTATCTTCGTATGATGATTTCAGACTTGGGCGTATGTTCGGAACGGGTTTTCGATGACCCGAGAGCATTTCAGCGCCCAATATAGAAATAAGAATTTCCTTAAGTTTGAAATTTTGTTTGGAACGTGATTTTATGTTATCGAGGTCCGAATGGAATTTCGAGACCGGCAATAGTTCTGTTATGTCCTTTATGACTTGCATGCAAAATTTGGTGTCATTCGGCGTAGTATAGGTCGGTCCGACGCATTGTTATAGAAATCAAGAACTTGAAGTTCTTAAGTTATGATTCTAGGGGTTTTGGGGAGCGAGTCCGTATTATTATTTGGGACTTGTTGGTATATTTGGACGGGGGCTCGGGTGGGCCCAGGTGCCTCTCGGGCACCAAACGGGGCTAAAACCAGCTGATGCAACTGCTGGTGCACCTGATCTGGTGTGACCGCAGGCGCGGTTGCCCAGTCGCAGGTGCGGGACCTCTCCTGCGGTCCCAAGCATCACAGGTGCAGCCCCAAGTGAGGCCCTCCTTTCTCGCAGGTGCAGACAAAGGTCCGCAGGTGCGGTCTCCCCTCCGTAGGTGCGACCCCAGCCCCACTCGTCCAGCTCCGCAGGTGCGAGCTTTTGCTCGCAGGAGCGAGACCGCAGGTGCGGTCCCCGAGCCGCATGTGCGAAATCACTGTAGGCCAGGCAACGTGTTCATTAAATACGGGAGTCTTCACTTTCTTTCTCATTTTTCCTCCATTGTAAGACCTTGAGGGCTTTGAATAAGGACTCCACGACAAACCATTGTAAGGTAAGTTAATTCCACCCTAAAGTTAGTTTTAATTCATGAATTACTAGTTAAATTTACTACTAAATTAGTGGAAAACTAAGATTTGGGTAGTAACTTAGGGTTCTTGAGGAATTTGATGAATTACTCATTTATTGCTATTAATTCAAGTAGAAATCGTATATTAACTATCCTTAGGCTATGGGTGAGTGATTCCTTCGAGAATTTTCGAAATTCGAGCGTGCGGGCCCGAGGTTTAATTTTGAGAATTCTTCAAGAATGTTGAAATTATTGAATAAATAGATAATTTCCCTACTTTGAACATGAATTGATATACTTGTACAATGTTTGGCTAGTTGCGAGTCCTCGGGTGTAGAGTTCGGAGTTTCGGGTGCATCCTTGGTTCGAGAGGTAGATTCGACACGAGGTGAGTCTCCTTTCTAACCTAGTAAGAGGGAATTGTCCCCATAGGTGTTCTATATGATGTGTTTAATTGTTTGGGGGCTACGTGCGTACAAAGTGACGAGAGTCCACACGTAGCGACTATTATGTCATGTCGGGTAGCTTTAGGGCTCACAAGCATGCTTTTATGTGCCTTATATGTATCTTTAGGCGTACTTTGAGTTGCTTATTATTCTTGAACTAGCATGAAAATGGTGGAAGTTTGCATTCTAATTCCCAGTTAGTTAGTCCCTGTGAGCGCGTGATTTTTTCTCGCCATATCCTCCTATAAAAAATCTCGATAAATTATTTGACTTCGTGAATTTTGGTTGAATTTTAGTGATTAATTGTGAATTGTTCGCATTTGCATTGATTATAATTCATCTTTAAAGTTATTGAAATTGCATCACTATTACTAGAGAATTATGAATTCGTTATTTATTAATTGAATTATAGACGAATGATGATTATTTGATGTAATGTAGTTGTCAATAACTAATTACTAAAATTAACCATTTTTATCCAATGAAATCACGGATTTAATTAAGAATATATAATTAATAATTTTATCTTTAATTAATCCATGAAGCGAAGTCGAAAATTAGTTGTTACATTTTAGTTTAATTAGGATTAGTATTAATTAAATTGAGGATTTTAACTAAGTTTAAAATAATGAAGAAAATCGGACCTGGGCCAAAACAACCCAGGCCCAAGCTGCCCAACCCAATGGACCCTATGACCCGGCCGGCCTATTGGATTAATGAATCAATCCCAGCCGTTGATCTATTGTGATCCAACGGCTGGGAACTCAACCTCCTAATCAAATAAATATGTCCTAACACTACCCCCTACCCCATACGCCCAAAGTATAATACCCCCTACCCACTAGTCTCCCACCTCTCTCTATGAGACCAGACGTGTCCACCACAACCCCACCACTGACCGCCGTAGCCCCGCCGTCTGCCACCCTAGCTCCGTCGGCCGGAAATCGCCTCCGGCGGCGGAAGTCAACTAAACTCAACCAAAATTTCACCCTACAACCTACTCGTCACCCCCAATCACCTCCACCATCGTTTTCCCCAAAAACTCAACAAAAATCACCCTATTTCGGATCTAAGAATCTGAAAATGCAAAAATCCATGTCCGGCCGCCTCGAAGACTTCTAATAGCTCCAACCTACACGGATCGATAGTTCTCAACGAGGACTATTGATTTCTGTGGGTTTGAGACATTTTCAAACCTCACCGGAGTCCGGCCAAGGTCCGGCGACTTTGATTTTCCGGCCAAAGGACCCCCTCTGACGGGTACTCTTCTCCTCTTTCTCTTTTAATTTTTTTTTTTAGTCACTTAGGTTAATATTAAGACTATCATGTCCTTCACTGTTTTCTCGGCCTATGTTAATTTTTTAAATTCATAAGTTTTTTCTGTTTGCTTCCTTACTAAATGGTGTTTTATGATCAATCGCAAGTTGTTTACCTTAAGGGCATAATATTTTATACTATGTTGCCTCTACCGCATGTTTCCTCCAAAATTCTGCTTGCCTCCTCCTACATTTCGTTTCTCTCTG
>ML271028.1:0-28920 GCA_005239495.1 Nicotiana undulata
AGCAGTTTCCGCACCTGCGACCTTTGGATCGCAAGTGCGGACTCGCACCTGCGGGAAAAAGGTTGCTCCTGCGGAAAAGGGCCTGGGCACTGGGGGGAATTCTCGCACCTGCGGACTTTGGATCGCAGGTGCGGACTCGCACCTGCGGGAAAAAGGTTGCTCCTGCGGAAAAGGGCCTGGGCACTGGGGGGAATTCTCGCACCTGCGGACTTTGGATCGCAGGTGCGGACTCGCACCTGCGGGAAATTGGTCGCGCCTGTGATGGTATGGGCCTTGGGGATGGGTCACGCCTGCGGAGCCGCGCCTGCGAGAAGAGGAGTCGCCCCTGCGGTTTGAGTCGCGGCTGCGATGGGATGGCCGCTGGTGCGAACCTCGCGCCTGCGGCTCATGGACCGCAGGTGCGGTCACACCAGTAAATCCCCACCAGCTATGAGTTTTGCTGGTTTTTGACCCCGTTCGGGGTCCAGGAGACCCCTGGGCCCACCTGAGCCCTCGACAAATTATACCAACAAGTACCAAAACACATGACGGACTTGCTCGAGCTCCCAGAACACTAAAAACATCATCCAAACTATAGATCACTCTCCAAAACCCCTTAGTTCCAAACTTAGGATTTCAAGAAAATTTTAATGGCTCACCAATACGCCGAACGGGTCTATACTGCTCGGAATGACCCCAAATTTTGCGGACAAGTCATAAATGACTATATGGAACTATTGCCAGTTCCGGAATTCCATGCGGACCATGATATCACGAGGTCCAATTCCAGGCTGAATTCTAAATCACATGAAATCCTAAATTCCAATTCAGGTGCCGAAATTCTCCCGGGTCATCAGAAACCCGAGGCGAACACACTCCCAAGTCTGAAATCATCATCCGAAGCTGCTGGAGCTGTCAAAACTCGATTCTGAGGTCATTTGCTCAAAATGCTGCTCGGAACAGAAATTAGCCAAATAGGCTAGCCTTCAGGAACCAAGTGTTCCTGAACTGGCCAAATCACTTCCGAATCTCGAACTACCTGCCCACACAAGTCATAAGGCACGAGTAGCCGCTATGGAAAGAGTCATTCATGGGAACAGAGTCCCAACACACAAAACGACCGGCTGGGTCGTTACACCAGGAGGGCAAGTACTCATTGGACTCTGATTCTGAGGGACTTGTTCTTTTTCTCTTTTGCTTCTTCCCTATTTCTTGAGTTGGGCCTAATGGGTTTTATTGCTTTCCCTTGCCTCTACCCCTTGAAGGGTCGCCCCTCCCGGGTTGCTTTTCCGGTCCACCTCTGGATCTCACCATACTCTGCAAATATGTAACATACAATGTCAATACAGTGTACCTAGGTACCAACTAGAATTGCATAAGTAGAGTGAAACAGTGTATTCATAATCAAACCACTATCAGTGGAATTCAGGGCACTCAGACTACCCCTCTCTGAATCTATGAAACGCAAACCGCAGATTTTTGGACCGCTGTAGCGTTTGGCCAACGCTGACAGCGAAAATCTGGCCGCTGCAGCGGAATTTGAATTGTTCTAAGAGTGAATTCTCTGAATCTAAAAATCGTTGTCCCCGCTTATTGACCGTTGCAGCGTTACACAGGACCGTTGTCAGCGAATTTCTGGAACGCTGCAGCGGAATCATTGTTGTTACCCAATTTTTCCTCAAATTATTTTAAATTTGCATATATACCTTCAAAATCAGTTTTTGTAATAGTTGGTATTTTTCTATAATTTCCCATATTTTTATCAATTTATTTCTAATTTATTCGGTACTTTTATATCCAATAATTAATTATAAATTTAATTACTAATAATTTCAAGGCATTTCATGGTTTGATATATCATTTTAGGTCCTATTAAGGCCAAATTATTTCACAAATTAGTTTAATTGGCATTATTTGGCTATAATTGCAATGGCGTTGTAATTACAGCCTAATTATACATTTATGCTATTTTTAATTCAATAATCAGTCATTTTATATCTTTTATGCCAATTAATCATTTTAATTTCATCTATTTAGCCTTAATTTTATTTTATATAATTATTAGCCTTTTTATTAATTATTTATCTATTTTTCAAACGGGTATTTAACAAATAGCCACTTTTAGTTTTCAATTTCAGCCTAATCTACCCAGACCTCAACCCAATTAAATTATCCCAATAAACTAAGACTAATTCCTAAATTACCCGACCCAATCCCCCCATTCAATATGAGTCGTTGATTATTTCAAATCTACGGCCCAGATCAACACTTACCTTATTAACCCCTAACGACTACCCCCCCCCCCTTCTCATTTATGCGTCTCTCATTCTCTCTCACCTTTCCTCTAGTTCTCTCTAGGTTCTCTCTAGTACCTTCCACCTTCCCCCCGCCCCCTCCGATGAACTCTGTTCATCTTCTTCGGCCACTTCCTTCGCCGGAAACCATGACCTCTCACCATATCTTAGCCTATGCCTCACCCCACGCCGACTTGATACTACCTTGAGGTCTTCAAGTGAACCTGGAGCGGTTCGACTTCCACCCATGGCCTTTCTTGCCGTTTTTCGGCCATCTCCAGCCGTTCGAGTAAGATCTATTACTTTCCGGCTAAGACCGGTAATGTTTTGGGGGTTTTCCCTATCTTTCTGGGTTCTCTTTGAAACCTTAGCTCTTAAAACTCCCCGATTCTTTTAGATATGTCATAGATCTGTGTATATTATGAAGTTTTTATATGTTTCCTTCAAAAAACTTTACTGTTTCCAAATGTTTCTTCGTCTCAAAATTAGGGTTTCATAACCCCTTTTTCAAAATGATTTTTCTTCTGCTTTTTAGTATCATTCTATGATTCCTACTATGTTTTAACAATCTATTTGAAGTTTTCGTTTGACCTATTATGATGAAAACCCTAGGTTCTTAGATTCTGAGTCTCTTTTTTTGAATGATATGTTTGTTTAATCTGTATGAACTCCTGTTTTCTCGTGATCGTCTTAAGGTTTCTATGAGTTTTGCCCTATTTTGCTCATTAGGGTTTCCGACTTTGGTTTCTTCTGCTTATATTGGGTTTGTCTTGTTTGATCTCTCTAGCTGTTACTATTTTGATTTATTGCTACCATGATCATTAGGGTTTCTGATTCTCCCTATTATATCATGTTCGTTTGTTAATTCCTTTAATCATTTACTGTGTGCTAATATTGAATCCCTGATTCTATGTGATTTTTTACTTGAGTCTCTGATTTTTACTTGCCTATTGTGTGTTTATTCCGTGTATCCGTAGGGATTTGTGATAATCTCTCCCTAATCAGTAGTACTCCTGTTTAGACCCCTAATTTCCTGTAATTGATATCTCTCAATGTTCTCTTGTGATGATTTCCCTAACTGATTTTCCAACCTTTAAACTATCCCATTGCCTTATTTGATTAATTCTACTGTTTAATCGATTCTTAATTAGATTTTCTGAACCTAGACTAATTACTTGTTCTATATGCTGAAATTATTTTCATGTGTGGTATTCCAGTCATACATGATACTTTCCCTAATTGATGTTAATTTCCTATGATTTGTACCTCACTCGAGGGTTTCTTGCTGACTTCCATCATTCCCTGACTTATTTTTTACAGTTAATTATGCTGTCAAACTGATTCTTATGACATTCCTTAATTACTATGTTATGTACCTAGTCTAATTACCTGCCCTATACTTGTATTAGTTTGAAATGTTTCCTTATGTGTTATATGCCATCCATGTGGTATCTTTCCTTATTTTTTTGTCACATACCGTTTGAAATTGACCCTTAATTGAAGGGATTACTGACTTTGATTCTCTGCTGATTAATTATGATTCCTTTATTCACTGCTTAACGATAGACTTTACCTTATTTTGTCTATTTTCAAAAACTATATATACTCTCTACTCTTCATTCACAAGAACACGAACTAATCTGGTTCAATAGCTCTCTCTCACAACTAAAACTCTCTATTCTCTCTTTTGTGCTACTTGCTATTACTCTAAGTTAGCCGGCTGCAAGCCAAGGCTAACTATTGCCCATCTCTTATTTCCTACTTTGTGTTACTGCCTTCACTTTAGTGGTATGTCCTAATTCAAATTTCAGTTCTCAAACCAACATGTTTCTATTACTGTTGCAATTCATTGTGTTTCTGATATGCTTTTATTTACTATTTTGGTGTTCAACATGTAACTAAAATCCTGAACTTCATTCACATGCTACGTTATGCTTTATCTGTCATAACCAGCATGTCTTCATGTACTTGATACATGTTCTTATGTGAATCTCTATATGCCTATGTTTGTACATTACTTTGATTAGGGCATACTCTACTGTCTTAAACTATTTGGTGTTGTTATGTTAGTCTAATCCTATACTATGCTATACCCCAATTCCCTGAACCCCCTTAAGAGCTTCTATCCTATATCTCTTTGTACTTCTGCATGTTATATGTTTATTACTATGTACCTTATGTGTCCCCAATCCCTCACTACCTTGTTTGTGTTTGTTAAACCTGCCTTGGGATACTGTTCTGATCCTGAGATGAATGTGTTTTGACTGTCTTACTCTTTGCCACGTTGTAAAACTGAATAAAGTCCTTTTGCAAAACTCTTTTTTTAAATCAATCTTTCTTGTGTAAAACTGTTTTCCTACTCAACATCTCTTTCAAAACTATGTCAAGCACTCTCACTCTACTCTTAGACTTCTTAAGTTCTGCCCCCTTTGTCTGAGCATTGCTTTGGGGCCCTTGATCTCCCTCTGAACTTTGACACACTAAGGCTGGCCCTTCCACACTGCACTTACTCTCTATTGTGGCTATGAAATCTGGGTGTGAGCACATCACTTGAGGTCCTTAGGGAACTCTAACACACCCGGATTATGAGAAAGGTTATGAAACAATACTTGGCATTGATGACATGGAGATCTGGGCCTATATTGCAGGCTCCCTATAGATAGCTTCTTATTTTCTATTTCAGTTATGTAATTCATATTCAATGGTCTGTAATAATTATTTGTAAAACAACTCCGGGGTTGGATAGTGAAAAAGGGGAGGGTACTATGTATGTTGTAGCGTTATCAAGGGTAGAAACCATGCTTCCTAGGTTTACTTTCTTCTGTGTGCAGTAGACTCCATGTTTAGGCTTAACACATACCATGCATCAGATATCATGCTCCCTAGGATTTATGTGTACTGTTTTCAGCATCTCATCATCACTTAGAACTACTGTCTCTAAGGCAAATAATAACACCAACATAGACTGTCTTTATGTGATTCTGCCTATTCTAAACCTCATTTAGAAATCATGTCTTAGGGTAAATGTGTTAACACAAGTTGTTATTTATGCAAACATCATGCTACAATCACACTGCATACTTGGAAATCCTGCTTTAGGTAAACAACATTAAAACAAAATGTCACTTCTGCCTATTCTGAAACTGTGCATAATTTGATGTGCATTTAGAAATCCTATTTAAGTTATTCTGCTTGTTGCTGCATTAGATATCATGTTCTAGGATCGCATTCGCCTAATTACACTTAGTCTAACTACTGAGTATGAAACAGTCACCATGTTCTAACAACTGGTAATTAATCTTTTCTTATTATGTCATACTTAGAACTGCATGCTCTTAGGTATAACAACCTAAAATTGTCAACAATTCTGAACAACTTTTGCATATGATCCCACGCCTAGGCAAGCCTTAGGTAATCAACCATAAGAAGTACAACTGGAATTGTCTCTTGTGACTATTGTTTAACTGTCAGCATGTTTAAAACCAGTAGGCAAAACTGATTAGGACTTCCTCTCTGAGTTATGCAATAAATCCGTCATCTCTGTTGTCACCACTTAGATACCATGTTTAGGATATGAATTAAACCCAGACCTAAATTGTGTTTGAGTCATGTTGATTCTGTGCATTATTTGTGGAGGTCTTTGAGCCCCTTTTCTGTTTATGTGTTATCCCCTATCTGCAGTCCTATTTGTTTCTTTATGTGTCGCATTAGTATTTTACCTTTAAACCTGAGGGTCTGCCTAGAACCCCCCCCCCCCTTTATAGGATAGAAATCCTAAACTCCTCTGGGACTAATAGAAGGGACGGGTAACAGCATGCAATAGAGGTCGTGACCAACACTCGCTTTAGTTACCTTCACGGGGTGGGAAAGGGTAGATATGGACATGATGACCGCTGCGCTAATACCACGTGTATCCCCTCTTTGAGGAGTGTCATACCGGGTATTGCATTGATGTGATCCATATTATAAACAAACCTAGGATACCCCCTTACTCCCATAGACAGGCTTAGACTATAATCCTTTTCAAGATCCATTAGTTATTAAACAGTTTCAAACTTGTAACTTATATGTGCCTAGGCTATGAATATCTCCAAATCCCCTATTATTTGGTCCTTAATTGTTTACTTGCTAATCGTACAAATTCACAAAAGTTATTTGGCTGGGAACCACACTTGTGGATCCTGAGGGTGCCTAACACCTTCCCCTTAGGATAATTTCAAGCCCTTACCCTGTCTCTAGTTATCAACATAGTTGTAAATGAACCCCAATAGGTGCCCTAACGCACCTTAAAATCGTTAGGTGGTGACTCTTCAAATAAATAAATCCATTTCCTAAAAGGAATGAGTTGTCCCAACCAATGTCATTAAATCATTTTAAACCGGTCCCCGAAAGGAGTGCTTGGGGAAAAAAGGGGGCGCGACAGCATGGCGACTCTGCTGGGGATTTCATGTTTTTACCATTTTCAAATTGCTTTGTGAATTTGTACCTCTTCCTATGTGCAATTACTTGTTTATTTCCTTTAAGCATTTAAGTTTTCTCAAAAAAGTAACTGACATAACTTTCTGGTTTCCTTCCTTGTAATCGTTTTAAATTATAAACTGTTGTATTTAACGCTTTCATAAACGTGCAAATACGTGACTACGTGTTTACTGTTTATTGCATTATTCATGATCCAACATTCATACTCCACTCGTGCCAAGCAAAATCCTATAGCAACGCTTGATGAGTGGTTGCGCCCTTCCTATATCATTACCCCTTAAATTCGGAAAGGCTTATTTGCGGTTAAACTAGTCGATCAACGGTGCAGTCGACGGTTCCGTGCCTTTCCCCCTTGAGTTGTCCGCTCAAGGGTACCAGTCTAAAACCCCATAGTAACCTTACTCTGTTATACTATTGCATACATCATGGTCAAACCTAGCCAGGCTAACGTCTTGTCCACATAATAGCCTTTAAGATAGCCTTGTCCAAAAGTCCACTGGGTTTCCATAAACCCAAACGGATATCATCGCGTTCTGTGCATTCGTTTGGAGAATTAAATGCTTTATGCTAATCATTGATTTGAAATAGTCGCGTCCGGTGGGGGTCAGGATCTAACCTTGTTTGGCTTGCAGAAATATGAGGCACGAAGTCCCAGATTCCGCATGGTCACCAATATCCACCCAAAATTACTCAATTGGTGGGAAGATCTGCATTCCAGTGACAAAACCCTCGTCAAGAAGTATCTGGGTAATCTACCATCCCTCCTGGATATCCAGCCTAACAACATGATGATAGAGGCTGCTACCTTATTTTGGGAATGTGAAAAGGTCATCTTCCGCTTTGGGGACATCGAAATGACACCTTTGCTAGAGGAGATAGGAGGATTGGCCGGTATAGCTTGGGAAACTCCGGGTTTATTAATGCCTGAGAACCGCACAGGCAAGGGTTTCTTAAAAATGATGGGTTTGAAGAAGAACGCTGAATTGGGATGCCTGAAAGTATCATACATCCCTTTTGACTATTTGTATGAAAGGTACGGCCATAGAAAATCATGTCGTACCTTCCATGATGAATTCGCCATCACATCCTTGGGACACATCCACCGTAGGGTATTCGTCTTCATGTTTTGCTTCCTAGGTCTAATCGTATTTCCGATGAAGAAAGAAAGAATCCATACTAGGCTGGCTTTGGTAACCAAGACCCTGATAGAGGGAATTGGTGGGAAAAAATTAAGCATCGTGCCCATAATCATTTCAGACGTATACCGAGCCTTAGAGAAATTCCAAAGAGGAGCAAAACACTTTGAGGGCTGCAATTTATTACTACAGCTCTGGCTCTTAGAACATCTTCAAAAGGGCCAGTACCGACAAGAGTTTCAGCGAAGGGCGTAGAATGACCACATCGTTTTCCACCATCCAAAGCGAATGACTTACATTCCCGATATGTTTCCTCAGCCTGAGAATTCCAAAGAATGGGTAGAATTCTTTGATAATCTAACTGAAGAGCAAGTCCAATGGATGTTCGAATGGTTTCCAACAGAAAAGTTCATCGCCCGGACCAGAGATGCACCATTCCTGATACTGATTGGTCTGAGAGGAACATACCATTACGTCCCTTTCCGGGTTATAAGACAAGCAGGTAGGAAGCAAGTCATACCAAGGGTCGACGAGATGTGCCATTTCCAGGCTGACTTTCAAAATGATGATAGTCCTCACAAGTGCCACGCTCAACACATGTGGAACTGTAAGATCGTAATGGAGAAAGACACCATTAAGCTAGACAGATATCACGTCGATTGCTCCCCTTTCTATTCAGGTTGGTTAGAAGACAATTGGGATGGTCTGAATAAATCGGGGTTACCCCAACATTGTGAAACACACTAACAATTCAATTTCAACAATTAGGGTTGTATTAACTTTATACACAAAGCAAAATAATAGAAAAACACGATAAAATACCCTAAAACTAAGAACAAATATTCAAGTAAAGAAAATTTAAACATGAAACATACCAGTAATTGAAGGTAGATGAAGGATGAAATTAAAATTCTTAGATGAGCAATGAAGGAGTGAATGCACAGTAACTATGTAGGGTTTAGTAGCGAATGGGTGAAAAGGGTAAAAAGTGAGGGTCCTTTAGTATATATACTAAACAAATGGGACCCACGACCGCCTTACCTAGCGCGATAGCGGATTTTTACCGCTGACCGCGCTTTTGTTCTTGTAGACCTGCTGGATTTTCACCTTCACCGCTGCAGCGGAATTCCATCACCACAGCGAAGTGCACTCCGCGATAGCGAAATAGTAAACGCTGCAGCGGAGTGGAGATTCAAAGTACCTATTTTTGGAACCAAATGGACCGTTGTCAGCGGTCGTTTCGCTGCAACGCTTGGTCAACAGTTTCCAAATTTTCACTTACAGTGCATCCACCAAGTCCTGCATCAACTTCACAACTGGTTAGTTCACAAAATATCTATCCTACCAAAAACAACCAAAAACAAAGAAAAGAAAAAGCTTGGGTTTCCTCCCAAGAAGCGCCTGATTTAACGTCGCGGCACGACGCAGGTTACCATGTTCAAATGAATTTCATCAAAGCCACCATGTGGCTATCTTCAAATTTTCCAAGATAATGCTTGACCCGGTGCCATTCACACGAAAAATCTCCCCATTCTTGTTTTTTAGATCAAGAGCACCAAAGAGTGTAACCAACACCACTTCAAAAAGGGCCACTCCACTTGGACTTGAGTTTGATCGGGAAGAGACAAAGTCTAGAATTGAAAATAAACACCAAGTCCCCCACTTTAAACTCCCGATCTTTGGCATATTTGTCATGGAGGTACTTCATTTTCTCTTTGTACAAAGAAGAGCTAGCATATGCATGGAATCTAAACTCATCTAGCTCATTGAGGTGGTCAACTCTAAGATTTGCAGTTGTATCCCAATCCAAGTTCAACTTCTTCGATGCCCATAGTGCTTTGTGCTCCAATTCCACCGGAAGATGACATGCCTTGCCATACACCAACCGGTAAGGAGACATACCGATGGGTGTTTGAAAGCAATCTGGTAAGCTAAAAGAGCATCATCAAGCTTTCGGGACCAAGCAATCTGATTAGCATTCACTGTCTTGGCCAAAATGTTCTTGATTTCACGATTAGACACTTCAACTTGGCCACTTGCTTGAGGATGGTACAGAGTAGACACTTTATGATTGACTCCATACTTGGCTAACAATGAATCAAAGGCCCTATTGCAAAAATGAGATCCCCCGTCACTGATGATGGCACGGGGTGTCCCAAATCTTGTGAAAATATTCTTCTTTAGAAAACCAACCACACTACGGGCCTCATTGTTGGGCAAAGCGACGGCTTAAACCCATTTCGAAACATAGTCCACTGCCACACGTATGTAGGTGTTTCCACATGAACTAACAAAGGGCCCCATAAAATCAATTCCCCAAACATCGAAGATATCCACCTCAAGAATTGTAGTGAGAGGCATTTCATCTTTCTTGGATATGCCACCCATTCTTTGGCATTCATCACACCGCTTTACCAACTCACTAGCATCCTTGTACAAAGTAGGCCAAAAGAAACCACAACTTAAGACTTTTGAAGCGGTCCTTGCCCCTCCATGATGGACACCATAAGGTTAGGAGTGGCATGACTCAAGAATAGACACTTGTTCCTCGTCGGTCACACAATGCCGAATGACACCATCATTGCATATCTTGAACAAATACGGTTCATCCCATTAATAATCCATGATATCCCGTCTAAGCTTCTTCCTTTGGTTAGAAGAGAGCTCAAACGGGACAACACCGGTGACAATGTAGTTGGCGATGTCCGCAAACCATGGCATAGCTTGCAAAGAGACGGATATAAGTTGTTCATCCGGGAATCTATCATTAATCTCAAGACCGTCACTTGGCATCCCTTGCTCTTCCAAACGGGAAAGATGGTCGGCAACTTGGTATAACACCCACCGCATAAGCCTAGTCTTGGAATCATTTTTCATCATTAAGTATCGGGGCGCCGCATGGTCGGTGTGCAAAATCACCTTGGCGCCCATAAGGTAAGGACGGAATTTCTCTATTGCAAAGACTATAGCCAACAACTCTTTTTCGGTGATGGTGTAGTTCATTTGGGCGGAGTTCATGCTCTTGCTTGCATAATAAATGGGGTGAAAGATTTTGTTCACCATTTGGCCTAACACCGCCCCCACTGCCACATCACTAGAATCACAAATTAGCTCAAAAGGAGAGCTCCAATCCGGCACGGTGATAATTGGCATGGTAGTAAGATTTTGCTTCAACAACTCAAATGTTCTCATACAATTTTCATCAAAGTGAAACTTGGCATCTTTTTCCAACAACTTGCAAAGAGGATTCACTACCTTCGAAAAGTCTTTAATGAAGCGCCGGTAGAACCCCGCATGCCCAAGAAAGCTACGGACTCCCTTCACCGAAGTAGGAGGAGGCAATTTGGAAATGACCTCGATCTTGGACTTATCTACTTCAATTCCATTCCTTGAGATTTTGTGGCCCAGAACTATCCCCCATTCAACCATAAAATGACATTTTTCCCAGTTGAGCACTAGGTTGGTTTCTTCACACCGGGAAAGGACTTTATCAAGATTGTTCAAGCATTCATCAAAGGAGTCCCCAACCACGCTGAAATCATCCGTGAATACCTCTAGAAAGTCTTCAACCATATCAGTGAAAATTGCCATCATGAACCGCTAAAATGTAGCGGGTGCATTGCACAATCCAAAAGGCATCCTGGAAAAAGCAAATGTCCCATAGGGACAAGTGAAGGTTGTCTTTTCTTGGTATTCTGGAGCTATCAAGATTTGGTTATAGCCTGAATACCCGTCCAAGAAGCAATAGAAAGCTCGCCCCGCAAGTCTGTCAAGCATTTGGTCCAAGTAAGGCAAAGGGAAGTGATCCTTGCGGGTCACTTTGTTCAATTTGCGGTAATCCATGCATACCCGCCAACCAGTGGCTGTCCTTGTTGGAATAAGTTCATTCTTGTCATTTTGTACCACGATCATTCCACCCTTTTTTGGAACACATTGGACGTGAGAAGTCCAAGCACTATCAAAGATTGGGTAGACGGCCCCAGCATCGAGCCACTTGATTATTTATTTCTTCACAACCTCTTGAATTGCCTCATTTAGCCTCCGTTGGTGTTCTACGGAAGGCTTTGCTCCATCTTCAAGAATGATCTTATCCATACAAACTACGGGGCTTATCCCCCGAATATCAGCAAGTGTCCAACCTATGACCTTCTTCCTCATTTTTAGCACTTTGAGAGTAGAGTCTACCTGCAATTTGGTTAGGCAAGGTGAAAGTATAACAGGTAAAGTACGAGAAGGACCCAGAAATTCATACCTGAGGTGTGGTGGAAGTGGCTTCAACTCCAATGTAGGTGGCTCTTCAATTGAAGGCTTTTTCGGAGGAGTTTTTCGATTCTCCAAATCCAAGGATAACTTTCGAGGACCATATGAATAAGAACCCATGCCTTGTAGAGCATTGGTACTCTCAATCAATCCATCCACCACAATACCATTGTGGTTCAATATAGTTGTTTCTACGGGGTCTTCAACATTTATCATTGAGCTTGTTTCATCAATAATGACCTCGGTGACAAGGCCCATGAAAGAACATACCTCTGTGTTATTGGGTTGCTTCATTGATTTGCAAACGTGGAACAACCCTTTCATAGCCCACCCGGAAGGTGAGCCCACCGTCCTCCACGTCAACTAAGGCCTTCCCCGTTTCAAGGAAGGGCCTTCCCAAGATGATAGGAACTTCATAATCCACCTCACAATCCAAGATAACAAAATCCGCGGGCAAGATGAACTTGTCAACCCGCAATAACACATCATCAATGATCCCTACAGGCCGCTTTATAGATCGATCCGCCATTTGAAGACGCATGGAAGTATCCCTAGGTTGACCGATCCCCAAGGTTTTGAAGATCGAATATGGCATCAAATTGATGCTAGCTCCCAAGTCGCACAATGCCTTGGAAAAATCCGTGCTTCTAATTGTATAAGGAATGGTGAATGCCCCGGGGTATTCAAGCTTGAGTGCCATTGAATGAACTATTGCACTCACTGATGTGTCATTTTTATAGTTTCGCACTCCATTGATCTTTTCTTTGCGACCAAGTCCTTCATAAACTTGGCATACCCGGGCATTTGCTCTAATGCTTCAACCAAAGGAACATTGAAGGATAAGCTCTTCATCATGTCGATGAATTTCTTGAATTGGTTCTCATTCTTTTGCTTTGCCAACTGTTGAGGATAGGGAGGAGGAGGCCTAGGAAATGGTGCCTTTGCTTTCGACATAACCGACTCGGGTATGTCAATTGCGTGTTCTCTAGACGGGTTCACGTCACTTTGTAATTCCTCCTCATGGTCATGAATATCAATCCTCACATCACTAGTAATTGGCTCTTCCACCACATGCTCAATCTCAATCGGAATCTCATCATTTTGCAAATCATCGTCATCACCAACAACTCTCTTTTGCTTTGAAGAACTAGCCTCACCACCTCGTCCACTTCTTGTGGTCACCGCCATGGCGTGACCGGTATTGTTATTGTTGTTCCCACCCTTGGGGTTCACCACCGTATCACTAGGTAGTGCTTCCTTCGGGAGTGTGTTCAAGGCTTGTGAGATTTGCCCATTTGAACTTCAAGATTTCGAATGGAAGTGTTATGGGAGGCAAGTTGAGCATCCGAATCCGCACTGCGGTCCATCATTTGCTTGAACATTTGCTCAATTCTACCCATATCATTACTTGAGGAACCTTGGCCTTGTGATTGATAGGGGTTTGGATTGTTGGGTTGTGGGTACATCGGGGGCCTTTGAAAGCCCGACCCCCGATTTCCATTTCCACCCCAATTGTTGTTCCCGTTCCAATTGTTATTGTTGTTGCTCCCCATTGTTGATTGTTGTTCCCCCAATTGCTTGAGTTGTTACCATTGTTCCAATTGCTTTGCCTTTGATTGTTCCACCCTTGGTTGTTGCCTTGATTGTTCCTTTTCCCTTGAAAATTATTGGCATACATCACATCCTCATTTTGCTCGTCATAAGAATCTTCATGATTATACCCACTAACTCCTTGGTCGCTTTGGTCATTGTTGTTTTGCATTTGGTTTCCACGAGGCCTTCGCTTGTTCACCAAAAGATTCACCCCCTCCATAGCTTGCACTTGCTTAGGCCCTTGTATTTGTTGAAGTTGTGCCTTAGCAATTTGATTCATGGTGGTGGTAAGTTCAGCAATTGCCTGCCCATGGTCGTGAAGCTCTTTGTGGAGGTTGATAATACTAGGATCACCCTGAGGCACATTTGCTCTACTTTGCCATGCTGACGAAGTGTCAGCCATTTCATCTAAGATATCACATGCCTCAGTGTAAGTAAGCTTCATAAAGTTTCCTCCAGCAAGTTGGTTGACCACACACTGATTTGTGGTATTTATGCCTCGCTAGAAGGTCTGTTGAATCATGGCCTCGGTCATGTCATTATTTGGGCACTCCTTGACCATAGTTTTGTACCGCTCCCATATCTCATGAAGAGGCTCATTTGGCTCTTGCTTGAAAGCCAATATTTCATCTCTTAACGCCTCCATGTGCCCAGGAGAGAAGAATTTAGCAATGAATTTGTCTGCCAACTCATCCATGTGGATATGGAATGGTTGGGAAGTCGCTCAAGCCAGTCTAATGCTTTCCCTCAGAGAGAGAAGGGAAATATCCTAAGCCTCAAGGCATCCTCTGAGACATTTGTTTTCTTAATTCCCCAACAGGTATCCACGAAGCCCTTTAAATGCTTGTAAGAATTTTAGTGGGGAGATCCCGTGAAGTACCCACGCTGCTCCAAGAGTGTTAGCATCACATTTGTGATTTGGAAGTTACCCCCCCGGATTCTAGGCGGGACAATAGCACTTGCGTACCCCTCGTTTGGAAGCACGCGAGGGGCAACTCTGGGAGGTGGAGGCGAGGGAGGGTCTAGAATATCCTCATTAAGATTGGCCTGTCGGCCCCGTCTTGGAGGTGGTACTTGATTTAGTTCATCTTCTCCATTGTCATACACCTCCTCCCCCACAATAATATTACCCAAAGGATCCGCCATTAGTACCTGAATTGATTCAACACACACGTTAACAAAAGAAGGAAAGAAAAACACACTACACCACTATTCACGTAGATAATCAACACCGTTATAACTCCCCGGCAACGGCGCCAAAAAGTGATCGCCCACCAAGCTATACCACTAAAGAGTAGCAAGTACGGGGGTCAATGCAGCTTTTACCCGAAGGGTCGGGATTTATTTTCACAGGGAGCTATGTATGTTGAAGTAGAGTGTCTAAGTGATCTAGTGACGTGGCATGTTCTTAATTACACTTCTCATAAAAAGGTTTTGGGAATTATGATATGATTTAGTCCAATTGAAACTATGAACTAGCTAACTAATATCTTTTTGATGATTTTCTCAGTTGATAAAGGAACTGGGGTTGTGACTTCCTCCTAGGTGAGTGACTAACGGGTTTACAATCGAGAATGACAATTTAAAATGTGGGTGAAAATAATAACCTCATGTAAAGTTGCTCACCCACTACCTCTCGGTAATATGGGTGACTTTGCCCAATTTGGCCTTCTCAAGCACAATCGGGTGTTCTCATTGAATCACACGAATTGGCTCAAATCTGGTGTAGATATCTCTAGCATCCACCCTTTTATTGGGGTTATCAACCTCTTGAGCTCACCCCAATATTTTGTTAGCTTAATTACCTAGACTTGTGTCATCTTTCTCAAGAGTGACCCTAGTCATTAAGGCTTGAAATAGTGTTTGCAACCACTAAAACTGGGATTTATTGCACAAATTAAGCTAAATATCAAACAACCATACACATAATCACTCTAAAATTGAAAACTCATAAAGTACCACACTAGGGTTGGGTCACAACCCTAGATTAAGGGTCTAGCTACTCATATTTGAAGAAGAAACACAAGTAGGAGATGAATTTAAGCTCATAATTGTTAATTACAAGAAAATAATTGAAGAACTAATGCTAAATCTAAGCTAAAATAACTCAAAATAGCTAAAAAGAATTGTTCAGGTGTTCTCCAGACGGTTGATCCCCTAAAAATGAAGAAAAGATCTATTTATACATAGCTAAAAATACTGGACAAAAATGCCCCTACGGAGAATCCACTCCCTTGCGTATTTTTGAGCGATGCGGCGAAGAGTCTTCCGCTGCAGCGGATTAATGGCCGCTACAGCGGTTTTGCACTTTGCAGTCCTCTGATTCTTCAACTTCGCGCCCAGCGGATTACTGAAACGCCGTAGCGGTGGATGGATCGCGGCAGCGTAATAATACCGCTGACCGCAGAATCATGAAATTCCCTCTTTGCCAACTCTCTGAAGTAAGTCAACCGCGTCCAGCGGATAAATGGGCACTGCAACCGTAGATAAACCGATGCAGCGAAAAAGTTGCACTGACCGCCCTTTGCTTAGCATTGAAAAGCAGCTCTCTGAAGTTTGCAGCGTGGAAGTGAAGAGAAACCCGATGCAGCAAAGGGACAAACGCTGCAGCGGAAAAATGGGCGATGCAGCGGTTTAGCTGGGTTCTGAGATTTTGCAAGTTCTGCTTCTTTTTCAGGTCTTTTGGATCAATATTTACAAATCCACTCAGTTCCTGCAATTCAAACCATTTGCATCAAAATGTGGGGTTAATTAAGCCAATTGTTGCCTCAAAAACCTAAGAAAATGGGAGTAAATAGTAGTACAAATCACTAGTTATCAGATGTGGAGAGAGAAACGTGGGGGGAGTAGAATATACGGTAGAGTTATTTTAGGACACTAATTATTATCATTAATTCCCTTAAAATGTACATAAATGATAATTGGGTATATAAAATATAATTATAATAAAACTTGAGTAAGAAGGGTAATATAGTTTCATATAGTGTATAGGAATGTAAAAATCTATATTTCTTTCGTATTCTAAAAGAGATGTTTACATACCTATACACTATTAGAAACCTTATTACCCTCCCTACTCAAATTTCAATTTAATTACATCCTATATACAAATTTACCAATTATATACACTTTAGGAATTAAATGAGTATCCCTTTATACTAAGAATCAATTTTTTTCCCATCATTATTCTCTCTCTCTCATGCGCACTTTCTCTCTCTACGTCTCTCTCTCTCTCTCATGCGCTCTTTCTCTCTCTACGTCTCTCTCTCTCTCTCATGCGCTCTTTCTCTCTCTACGTCTCTCTCTCTATATCTCTCAATCCCTAATTCCAATAATGTAGAGCAACGGAAAAGAGAGCAGCAATTTCACCATTGACAACCATTAAAAAGCTTTGAAGCTTTGAATTCAAATTTGGGTTTTCAAAAAATATTATTTGTTTGAATTGGGTGTTGTTGCAAACAATTGAGAATTCTCTCTACGTCTCTCTCTATCTCTCAATACCTAATTTCAGTAATGTAAAGCAAAGGAAAAGATAGCAGCAATTTCACCATTGACATCCATTAAAAAGCTTTGAAACTTTGAATTCGAATTTAGGTTTTCAAAAACCATCATTTGTTTGGATTGGGTGTTGTTGCAAACAATTGGGAATATTGTTTGGAGTTTATATCTCAATTTTGAGGGTGTTTTGGTGAAGATTAGACTTGATTTTTGCTAAATTTCAGATTGAAACTCGAAGAAGACGAAGAAGAAGACATGACATACATTATACATACGAAATTGTAGTAAAGTTGTAGAAAAATTGTATTCTGGTGTTTATATATAGTTTTTTATTTAAATATTGTATGAAAGTTGAACAATATTTGTATAAAAATTATATTTAAGTTGTATGGTATTGTAGTTGTATATAACTGGGTAGAGATAATGTACGAAAGTTGTAGATAAGTTGTAGATAATTTGTATAATATATAATTAGTTGTATGAAGTTTGTTTTTACTATGTATAAATCAAATACAAAATATACAAAAGGCATATTGTATAAAAATTGTATTTAAGTTGTATGATATTGTAATTGTATATAACTTGGTAGAAATGATGTATGAAATTTGTAGATAATTTATAGATGAGTTGTATAATATATAATTAGTTGTATGGAAAAAAAAATTACTATGTATAAATCAGGTACAAAATATACAAAAGACGTATTGTATAAAATTTGTATAAAAATTGTATTTAAATGGTATGATATTGTAGCTGTATATAACTTGGTAGAAATAATTTATGAAAGCTACAGATAAAGAAAAATTGGGATGGGATATAACAATACGAAATCAACACTAATTTTGAAAGGAAAGTTTTGCGGATATCTGATGATTATGTGGTCTAACTCTTACATTTCTTCATGTGGTGTTTGCTTCAAAATATTTTTAAAACAATTCTAGAATCATTTTCTTCTTCTTCTTCAATTATATGAAGAAATTCTATTAATATATTATCTCCATCTTCAAAAATAATTATTACTAAGGGTAGAAAAGGAAAATAATCAATTTTGTCTTGAACTTCTAAAATGACAAATAATTTGAGACAACTATTTTTAGTAACCACAACTATTAATATCAGACGGAGGGAGTAGTATAGTTAACAAATGCAGTATATTACTGTATTTATTATTTACGAATATTGTTTTATGATTATGAATACGAATTTTGGATAAGTATATTTTTTGTAAAAGAACTTATCATCATGTATATAATTCAAACAGAATGTAATTTATATTCCTCGTCGCCGGCGAAAGGTTGAATCGTCCATTCTGTTTCAAAGTCCAGATCGATATGATTCATTACGTTGTTTGTTAATTCCCTTAATTAAAGGCACAAATAATGGATTTGGGAGTCTTTTAAGGTGGGCTGTACATATTTTATAATCAAAATATATTTATATGAATATTTTTCGTAATAAAATTTTAAATAGTGTATAGAAATAAAAAAAAATCCCATTATAAAACAGGCATGTAAGGTAGGCAGCGAGCTGGGCTTTTGAAGAATGTTTGTTGGATCATAACTTTACAAGCGTCCATGCAATTCTTGAACGCAAAAGAAAAATTAACTTAAATATAATTATAATTATTATATAATATATGTATACTAACTAGAAAAAGTAAATAATGCGTTGGACCAACTGTTTATGTGAAGATCCTAGTTAGCGAGTCGACCGAAAGTAATATCATTCTCTAGCCACAATATGAATAAATATATGTATATATTATATGTTCATAATACACATATATATACAAAAAATATATATTTTATCGGTTATTATTTTTTAGAGCAACTAAAAATATACTATATTTTTCTTCTTGGTTACTTCTTGGTTTAGCTGGGAAATTTTACAAGCAAGAACCTCTAACATTCACATTAGGAATCGTCATGTTCTCACACGCTAAGAAAAGTTGCTTTTGTCGTACATCTATGCAAAGTCCAACCAGTAGCAGAACCAGGTTACCATACATACAACAGATTCTCGTTTTCACGGAAGAACTTTCTTACCGGTCAATCAAGTTGTCATAAATTTTTAAATTTATTTTAAAATTCTAATTTGAGTGAAATTTGATTTGAAGATGAAAATATGTTTGGACATAATTTTTTAAATCATATTTTACTTTCTTTTTTTTTTTAAAAATATGAAATGTGATTTATACTCATAAGTTTTACAAACTATCAAAAATACCCAACAACTCTGAAGAAAAATCATGCAAAACAAGCGAAACAAATATGAAGAAAATTTATACAAATACTAGTAGATTTTAGCAAATTACTTTCACATTTATCTTTGCGATGGATTGTCGCAGATTGGCACAACAACTTTGGCAAAGGTTTTCTTCTGTTTATATAGAAGGGCAAAGCCGCGTGAGTTTAATGAGGAAAAATTGGGTAGATATGGATTAGTTGAGTCATAATAATAGAAAGTGGGCTTTTCTATAAAACACAAAAGCTTAGGGCAATTTTTGAAATTTTTTACAAAACCAAAAGGTAATATTTTGTGCCACGGCGTTTGATTTGGGTTTTAGGATTTAGAAATTTGCCAAAATATGGATAAATTCTATAACAAATATGTATGTATTTGTCAAAAAAAAATTGAAATTGTTTTGGCAAACTCTATGGCCAAATAAGTAAAGAACCTTGCACTTGTAAATAATTGCACTAAAATAAGACCCTTTAATTAATTGAATTGAAGTAGTTATATGTAATATATTTTTAAATCAAAGGTCATCATCCAAGATTTGTCCCAAAGGCACGTGGATCTCCATACATAAAGTATTCCATATTCATGTAGGGTTCGGAAAAGAACCTCAGCCAGAGATGAAAAAGATTGAAGAAAACTTTGGTTAAGAATTAAAATATTTTTAGTATGCAATTGATGTGATGCATAGTTACATAAATAGAATATATATTTGATATATAATGACATGGTGAAAGAATTTGAACATTGACTCAAAGCATTATTAAGACAATGCGTCGACTAGGTAAAGACATTCATAAATTTCTTCGAAGCCTCAGACTCATGAGAATAATTTTAGTTGTTTCGTGGACAAGTTATATAAGGATTAAAATGTACAGATTGTAACTATTATTTCTTAACTCTAAAGGAAGTGAATATATATGTAGATAAATAATGGAAGGTGAGATAGCGCCCGATTGATCGAGCGTGTACACATTGCCAGCGAGCGCAAAAGCAGCCCTATATCCACACACGGTACATAAAAACTTAATATTCGAGCCAGCTTAAGCACGTCTCGATTGCGAACATCTTCCTCTTCCAAATGGATACCAAGAAAGGTGCCTAGATTTTTTCTGCAATTTGTTACTGCATTTATTACTCAAGAATCATGATGTTTGTGTTGTCATTGTACATTAGGTTTCCTTTCACGTGACTGCATCGTCATATTGAAATTTCAATAATTTGCCAATGTAAGAGCCTGTTTGGACATAAGAAGTTTTTTACCTTTTTTCCAAAAAAAATTATTTTTTTTCGAAATCAGTGTTGGCCATAAAAATTTTAATTTTCTGAAGATGAATTTTGGAATTTTACGAAAATTTGAAAAACTCTAAAAAATTATTTTTCAAAAATTTTCACTCAGATCACGATACAAAAATTCAAAAACAATCCAATATTATATTTATGTCCAAACATAACTTTAATTTTTAAATACTATTTTCACTTGAAAAAAATTATACTTTTTTTGGAATTTTACAAATCTTATGTCCAAACGCTTACTAAGTCTTTGTATTTGGTCTGGTAGTTACTGAGTTAAAAACTTAAAAAGCGGGGGTTTTGTTTTGGTGGTTACTATGTAGGCGCTATGACATAAAAATTGTAAGTTTTAAAGATTTAGTATTTGGAGTTAAGTAGAAAAATAATATTAATTTGAAATTGTGTTTTGATATGCATTTTACTTGAAAATATATTACAGTTTTGTGAGTAAAAAAAAGCTTTTCTCAAAATGTTGAAGTGGCTTTTTGAAAAACTCGTTTTCGAAAATATTTCAAAAATTTGTAAAATTTTATGAACAAATACAATTTTTTAATTTCTTTTTAGAAAAAAAAAATGTTATGAACAAACGGAAACTTAAGTCTTTTAAGTTAATGTAGAGGTCCTCAAAAGGGAAGTTGATTCAATTCTTATCGTAGCGTGGACTCATATTCAACTTTCATTACTCCCCTTAACAAAGTCCATTAAGGGTGTGTTTGGTATAACATGGAAAATATTTTTCGTAGAAAAAAGTAGTGATTTAATTTATTTTTCGGTGTTTGGTATACAAATTAAAAAAATATTTTTTCAAGAGTATTCATAAATAATTTTGATACAATAAACATGAAGCCAAAAACTTTCAAACCAACAACCTTCTGAGCCCACAAATTTCATAAACTTTCGAAACTGCGAAATTTCAAACCCGTAAGGTTCGAAACACATAAACCTCGGAACTCATAACTTTGGAACTTGTAAAATTTCGAACCTGCAAATCGAAAGATGAAAAAAGTAATAATGAAAATATATATTAAAAAATTATCCCCCCCCCCCCGAGGGGGGTTAGACAGCGGGGGGATGGCGGTGCAGAAAAAAGAAAAAACAGAAATTTAAAAATTACAAAACTAAAAGTTTTAATTTTTTTTTGTACGGGGGGAGGGGGGGAACGGGAAAAAAAAACTTTTTGGAGAGAGGGTATGGTGTGGGGTTAGGTGGGTGGGTGTGGGATGTGGGTTGGGATGGGTTGGTGAGGGTATGGAATAGGTTGGGAAAGCTTGAGAAGGAGTTTTGGAAAATGTTTTCTCTTCTCTTGATAAAGAAAATATTTTCCTCCAATTGGAGAAAAATGAGTTGATAAGGAAAATATTTTCCAAAACATTTAAGCTAACCAAACATAAGAAAATTAAAAAATATTTTCTGGAAAGTGTTTTCCTTCGTACCAAACACACCCTAACTAATAAGTTATTTTACGGAGTTGCTCTTTAATGGTAATTAATCTCACTCAATATTATCAATAGTTCAGAAATAGTTATTTAATAATACTGGTAAAATCTAAAAAAAAGAAAAATTAACTAAATATTCGTTCACTTAATCTCTTAAGCTAAAAATAACTGAAAAATATAATATACAAAGACGGATGCACGCTATAGGTTGACGGATTACCGGCATCTGAAAAATTTGACAAAAACTTTATGTATACTTTTTTAATTGTAATTAACCTCAATCAGTATTATCAATAGTTTGGAAATGTTTGTTTAACACAGGTAAAATTTAAAAAATTCTCTTGATTTATTAAAGTAGACAAATAAGAAGAAAAAAAATTATTATTTGAAGGATTGAAATACCCCCAAACACTAATTTAGGCGCAACCAAAAATTTCAACAAAAACTATATAGAAGAAATTTATTAAACTTGAGAACGTGGTAGGAGGCTGTTTTACAACTCATAAACTCTTGAATCTCTCTACGTCGTAGTTGCCTCTCCACAATAAAAAATATACAGTAACACCCCTATTTATAATATTACAAAATCAAAATTGACTAGAATCTAGAAAATCTATTCCAACATGATTTTGGTTGTAAATCCTAATTAGACATAAATTAAATAAACTAGTAAATATCAAATCCTATACGACATAGGAATACCAATTAATCTTGGTTTAACTTCCAACAGCCTCCCTTGCACCAAGATATTCAAACTTGAGCATGTCATGAGTACCTTAGACTCTCCACCAATTCCCTAAAATATGTTGCATCAACAAAGTCGCGAGTATCATCTTTAGTTAACTTCAATTTCTCTTCAATGTTGGCCATATATGATTTGGCTTCAATCATGGTAAATCCCTTCAAAATATCATCAACATATTTTTTCTTTACTTTGAAATCATCTACTTCTCTGACTGCTTTGTGTGTAGTCTTGTACACCCAATCAACTTCAATTGGCAATTTTATAGGTTGTAGAATAATATCGATAATGAACAGTTCGTCATGCTCCTTAATACATGTAATTTCGAACAATGGCACAAAATTGATTGCATCTTCAATATATATTGTCATTCGTTGTTGTAGTTCTTGATCTTAAGCTATTTTTTGCCTCAAACTTGGGTGGATCATTAGAAACTTTCTCTTGATGAACCATCATGCTTCTTTCATTACTCGGTTCATCTTCAATACCATCAAATAATTTTTCTAGTGAAACACCATCCTCTTTTAGATGGACATGCCTTGCAATCAAATCGTCCCTTTTAATAATTGCAGAAATTTTTGGCAGATCAATTTGAACATTATTTGACTTCTCTTTGCTTTCAATGAAATCTTCATCCCAACAAAAATTACATGCACCTTCTCTTCTTTTCTCCTTTGTTTCTTAATTTTTGCCTTCTTGACTTATTTTCGTCATCTTTGATGTGTCTTTTTTTTTTTTTTGTTGATCAACTTTTTCCTGCGATGCATCCTCTGTTGTCTCATCTTTCTGTTGATTCAATAATCTCTCATACGTAACCAATTCACCTTCTAAATCATCAAATCTGAGAGTGCTGAGATCCTTGGTAGCATCAAGAATAAGTTTCTTTTTGTTAAACTTTAAATTGAGAGACTATAATATTTTTTCAACAATTTTAACTTCTTTCAATACTTTTTCATTGGTCCTTAGACCATTGACTATTTCTGTAATTCTTGCAATGAATTCTTTAAAGGACTCTGTTGGTTTCATACGAGCCAACTCAAATTGACTCCTAAACTCTTGCAGTTTCTCCTTTTTTATATCAGCAACTTTTCGATATGACTTTACCAAGATTGTCCAAGCCTCCTTTGATGACTTTGCATGCAAATATTTTTTAGATACATGCAATTCGACCTTGATGCATAGATAGTAGTGTCCCTTATAATCATGTCTTTTCTTCTCTAATTTCGTAGTTATATCGCCCGTCAGCGTTGTACCTTCCAGGGGTTCCTCAAATCCTTCATAAATAACGGACCATAATCCAATAGCCTTAAAAGAATTCTTTATCTGTTGATACCAAGTTTCAAAATTATTTTTGCCATCAACACAAAAACGGGACAATTAGGTAATAGAGTATTCATATTTTTTTGGATCTCCTACCAGGCCTGACACAATCTCACACATGCTCTGATATCAGTTTGAAGGATTGAAATACTCCAACACTAATTTAGGCACAAGCAAAAACTTCAACAAAAACTACAAAAAAGTTTTTTATTAAACTAGGGAGAGAACATGGTATGGGGCTTTTTCACAACTCATAAACTCTTGAATCTCTCTACTTCGTAGCTACCTCTCCACAATAGAAAATATGTAGTAACACTCCTATTTATAATACTACAAAACCAAAATTGACTAGAATCTGGAAAATTTATTCCTACATAATTTTGGTTGTGAATCCTAATTAAACATAAATTAAATAAACTAGCAAATACTAAATCCTAGACGACGTAGGAGTACTACTTAATCTTAATTTAATTTCCAACATTGTTATTAGTATATTAGACAAGTAAAAAAGAACGAATAAGTATTTACTCTTCATATTTGACAAAAATATTCTTTTGAGATATGCATTACGAGTGGGCCGTTTAGTAAGGTGTATGTATCGAATAAGGTGTATTACAAATGTTGGAATTATTAATGTTAAGATTAGTTATGTTAAAATTAATTATACTGAGATTATTTCATATCGACTATTTAGTTTGGTATTAAAAGTTTTGAAAGGACAGTTCTGTTTTTATACATACATATTCATGTATTAAATATGCCATGACTTGTTATGTATATGAATAATCAATAAGGTGTATAACTATTGAAAAATACCACCAAACAAAAGATTAATAATACAAAAGTTAATACATGTATTATTTTTTCTAGGATAAGTTATGCTGAGATTAGTTATGTTGAGATTATTTTTTATCCATTGTTTGGTATGTTATATTAAATATGACAGTTACATAATTTGTAAGTAGAATGTATAAGTTATATCGGTGCTAATTATTCCACCCTCAGGTATAAGTTATATCGGTGCTAATTATTCCACCCTCAGGTATAAGTTATCCCGATGTTAATTTTATCCTAGAATAACTTATACCTGGATTGCTAATCAAACGAAGTATTAAAATAATATTAAATTACTATACCACCACTATACTTTCTTATACCTTATTGTAAACGATCCCTAATACCTTCTTATATCTCGTACCAAACGGCCCTTAAGCGTTTTCCTAACCTAAGTTGCATATTGGACGAAAGAAAGCAAACAATATATGCAATGGAGACTATCGGCCTTATATTTTCCTCTTTTTAGGGTAAAAACGTCATGAAATATGGTCTATGGCCGACTTTTGTTAACAGTCAAGATCAGAAACAAAAGTGGACTATTTTGCCACGTATAGGAAAAGGCAATAAATATGCCACTTTCCACTTACAATTTTCTTTTTATTTATTTAAAAGAAGGATTTCGAAACCATTACTGGCATGTGAGGTCTGAATAAAGTTAAAGCCTTCTTTAGGCTATAAGTACGTTTTTTTGCCTTAGATTTGACAGTCGCATTTAAGGAATCAGCTCTTTTTAGGTTGATATTCGTTATCTAACCGTTCTCAGTTAGCAGTAAATTAATTTCAAACTTTTATTCCCACGTTTCAATTTATGTGAACTAATTTTCTTTTTAGACTGTTACAAAAAAATGATCCTTTTTTAAATTTAGAAATAATTTTGGTTACACTTACAATTCTATCCTTAATGAGAAGCTTTTATAACCACAAAAATACTTTGAGAGCCTCTTTTTGACTTGTTTAGGACCACATGTTCTAAAAGTCTTCATTTTTTTTTAAAACTCCGTGCCTAATCAAACAGGTTCACATAAATTGGAGCGGAGGGTTTACTCCCTCCGGTCCAAAATAAGTAACTTTTTGGATGACATAGATTAAGAAATTCACCTTTTAACATTAATTAGTAATGAAATTGACCATATTAATCGTTACTATCTCAAATAAACACTCCTAACACGTACTCCAATACTAATTACTCCAAGGGTAATGAATAAAAAAAAATTAATTCATTCTTGAAATCTGAAAAATCCACTTATTTTAGACCACAAAAAGACCAAAAATCACTTATTTAGGACCGCAAAGAGTAACTCGTTAGCAGTCAAATTTTGGTAAAACAATTAGCGTTTCAACTTAGATTTACTTAAATTTTAAAAAAACGTTTTTGAAATTGTATTAAAAAATAATTTTTGAAAGTTGAAGTTGTGTTTGGATATATATATTATTTGAAGAAAAGTTAAAGTATTGTGAGTATAAGACACAATATCACCAAAAAAAGCCCTAAACCAGTTTTTGAGAATTTGAAAATTTTTGAGATCTTTTTTCTAAAAATATGATCATATTTTATAAACAAACGACGTATTCAAAATAATTTTGAAAAAACTAACGCCAAAATATATAACCAAACGGTTTAGGCTCTCCCCTGACATTTTCATTTTATTTTCATAAAATTAGACTTATTTTGACATGCAAAATTTACAACAAAAAAAAGGGGGTCGATTACAGGTCCTACGATTATTTTCCAAAAAATATAAAAATTAACGTTGAGGTATTTTTAAAACCATTTAGAAACCAAATAAACATTATTGTTTAAAAAAAAACATTCGTTTCTGTCAAAAGACCTCCGCAAAAACTACTAAGCGGGCGTACTTTGGACATTAGAAAAAAGTGAAAATTAAAGTTGTATTTGGACATAAATATAATTTTGAGTTAATTTGAATTTTAGTGAGTGGTCTAAGTGAAAATTTTGAAAAAATAACTTTTTGAAGTTTTTTAAATTTTCGAAAAAATTAGAAATTTATCTTCAAGTGAAAATTGAATAATTATGGCCAAACACTAATTTCTAAAAAAAAAGTGAAAATTTTCTTGAACAAAAAGTAAAAAAAAAATTATGACCAAACGAGCTCTAAGCTAGCGTTTGGCTAGAGATTGCCAAATTTGTTTTGAAAAATCTGATTTGGGTGAAGTTTGGTTTGAAGATGAAAATGTGTTTGGTCATATGTTTTCCAAAACATATTTTCCAACTTTATTTTGGAAAAACATGTATAAAATTCCCAAGTTTTGGGATTTTGGCCCAAAATCAGCAATTTGGGTGATTTTGGGATTTTGCCAAAATGTGAGCAAAATTTATGGCCAAACATGAGCTTGCAAATAAATCTCAAATTTATTTGCCAAACGGGTCCTACACCTTAGTACTTCTTCATTTTTCTTCTATATAATATTCTTTTATTCTATAAATTGATTAAATAGGCCTTGTTCACTTAATTTGAAAATATAGGAATATCTTTAAGTTCCTTTTTTAGGGAGGACAATAATTAACTAGGTCAAGAATCCATTAATAAAGTATCTAAAAATAGAAAAAATGACATCTTATCATCAACATAGATAGATAGGAATAATTTAATTATTGACGTTGCTTTTATTAGGGATTTTACCAATCAGAAATTATACTCATGTCATGGAAAATAGTCTTTGAATTAACTGTCCTTGACTTTATTTAAATCAAAAGCAAACCAGAAATTTACATAAATTCACATATCCTTCTCTACTTCTCTTATCTTAAAATGTTCTTTCCTTATCGTTGCAAAGGCTATAGTCCACAACAAAGTTACCCACAATGTCCCAACTTTTCTGGCATATGTGACCACAAAAAAAATAAAAAAATAAAAAAATTGAAGAAGAAAAAAACAAACCAATCCAGGCCCCCCTCCCCTCTAGTATTTTGAGTCAACAAACTTAGTGTAACTATATTATACATTTATGTATGTCCTAAAGATCAACAAAATAACAATACATGCCGTGTAATCTCATAAGTGAAGTTTGAGCAGGATAGTATATACACAGACCGTACCCCTACTTTGTGCAAGTAAAAAGGTTATTTCCAATATACTTTCCGTCCAAGAAAAGCAAAATCACAATAATTTAAAAAGAAATACGGTGGCGAAGAAGACATGAAAAAAGAGACGATAACAACAACAAGAAGATAATATAAAATATAAAAATCAAGGTAGAACAAACATCATGCAGTATGAGACTAATACTAGTGCTACAGATAAGGAAAGGAAATACAGTCAACTACTTACTAACCGTCTATTCTAATTCTCGATCGTTACACCATGCTCTCAAAAGTTATGTCCTCAGTAAGTTGAAGAGTAGTGATCAATAAACCTTATAACATGATGAGACAACACCATGTCCTCGGTAAATTGAAGAGTAGTCCTAGTAAAAGCAAAATGTGAAAATCAGATGAGACAAAAACATTAAGCAATTTCTGTTAGAAATCTGTATTTGTAAAACAATTCTGGAAATAATAAAATAACATAAACAGGAGTGTAAACGTAATGGAAAATTAATCTGAGCCTACTGAATTCACAGTGTTTCCTTAAGGAATTTAATCCCCTCCAAGTACCCAAGGTTATGGATTATTTCCTCCCAGGATAGAACGAATTTCACACTGGTGTAGTGGTACTTCAAACCCCAGTGTTTCAGCGAACTCAAAGTTCGGTAGCAAATCACACTTACTTGCTTTCTTTGAAGATGAAAGTATGCAGAAAGAAGGAGGAGAACTCAGAAATTAGTATGTAAAATCTGAGAGAATGGACTTGTAT
>ML271030.1:0-25758 GCA_005239495.1 Nicotiana undulata
TAGCAAGTGTGGTGTTAGGCGCCATCACGATCCCTGAGGTTGGGAATTTGGGTCGTGACAGACCCTCGTCACCTGGTACGTACATAGTCCCCCACAATTATTCACATGATCAATTATTTCACCTAGGAGGAAAGGGTCCCTCTTACGAGGTTAGAAATGAGACTTACCTCGTATCAAGCCTACTTCCCCATTCAAGAATGCGCTTGAATCTCCAAATTTGTCGCCCAACAACTCGAAACTAACCAAACATTACATAAATTAATCAATCTATGCTAAAAAGTTCACAAATTTCGTATTTAGATGGTTACCCCAACCTAGTTTGCAAGATTCCTAAAATTCACCCCCGGGCCCACATGCTCGGATTCTGAAGTTTTTAAGGGAAGTTGTTACCCATAACCTAAGTATCAATAATATATGATTTTTACTAGATTCCATAACAAATTTCGTGGTTGAATCCTATTTTTATCAAAACCCTAGGTTTTACTCTAACCCATAATTTTTGCTAATCTTTGTGTGTTAATCTATCCAAAAACTAAGTAATAACTCACATTAAGTAGGAAATACGTTATCTTAGGGTGCTAAGTCGAAATCTCTGCTTTGGGAGCTCCTCTATCGCCCAAGGTTGTGATTAATACTTTCAAATATGCCTAAGTCTCGAATTTGAAACGACCGCACTGCCTCCAGTGCTTTCCCACCTATGACGAGTGGACCGCACATGCGGTCTCGCTTCTGCGGACCAGTGTCCGCATCTGTGAAAAGGGGAGGGACTGGCTGGGATCGCACTTGCGGAAGGGGGCCTGCACCTGCGGCTCCGCTTCTGCGGAAAAGGACCGCATCTGCGGATCTTGGGCACCGAATCGATAACCGCATCTGTGAGTCTTCGACCGCATATGCGGTCTCGCACCTGCGGCTGGCCAATTGCAGGTGGGGTCACACCAGATCTGGGGCACCGGTAGCTCTTTTAGATCTTGAACTTGCCTCGCGCGACATCCGAATGGCATCCGGAGCCCCCGAGGCCCTGTCCAAATATACCAACAAGTTCTAAATCATAATACAGACTCACTTGAACCTTTGCAACGCCCGAAACGACATTAAATCTAAGAATCATACCCCAAAACCAACTAAATTCAACTTATAAACTTTAAGTTCTTGAATTCACTTCCAACACGCCGAAACGTACTTATACTACTCTGAATGATACCAAATTTTCCGAGAAAGTCATAAATGATATTACGGAACTATTCCCAGTCTCGGAATTCCGTTTGGATCTCGATATCACAAAAACACGTTCCAAACCTCAATTTTTGAACTTAAAGAACCATATTTCAGTCATCCAAAACCCGTTTCAAAAATATGCCTAAGTCCAAAATCATTATACAAACCTATTGGAACCTTCAAATCCCGATTCCGAGGTCGTTTATTAAAAATGTTGACCGAAGTCAAACTTGGCCTTTAAGGCCAACCTTAAGGGACTAAGTGTTCCAATTCCAATCCAGACTTGTCCAATTCCCAAACCAACCATCCCCACAAGTCAGAAACCAGTAAAATCAAGTATGAGGAATCTTATTAGGGGCACGGGGTTCTAGAAAGAAATATGATCGGTCGGGTCGGTACAAGTAACTTCCTTCCTTCCTTTCTTGTGGAGCAGGCCGAACACCTTAGCAGTATATTGATGCATATATGGTTCTTGCCACTCGATCCTCGAAAATGTACACATTATTCTGGATCAGGCCGAACAACCTCGACAGAATCCTGCGTTATCGCTAGTAGTTCGAATATTCACAAGATAAACCTTCCACTGATGCCCGACATTTTACGGTACTTCTTATTGATTTGATATTTACACTTGGCACTTTCTGAGGTATTGAGATAGAATAAGAGTCTGAGAGATTTATTCTTTAAAAGGGGATGATTGGAATATTATGATATTACAGATTTACTCCACTATTGCTGTGCACTTCATATTTGTTAGAAATTATCATATTATTTATTCATTTTGACCTCTAGTAAGTGTCGATGTCAACCCCTCGTCACTACTTCTCCAGGGTTAGGCTAGATATTTATTTGGTACGCATTGATTTACCATGTTCATGTTGGCCAGTGTTTGTTACGCTGTATAATCTTCCTACTGAGTTGTGTAAGACAAGTCCATATTTGTTCATAACTTGCATTGTTCCAGGTCACGCAATCTGAAAAGTTTGATTGATGTATACATGTAACCTTTAATTGATGAGTTAAAGTTATTGTGGCATGAAGGTTTGGAAACATATGATATATTAACTAAACAAAACTTCAGATTATGCACTGCTTTTATGTGGACTATAAATGATTTTCCTGCTTATGGAATGTTGTCCGGGTGGTCGACTGCAGGAAAGTTAGATTTGCCAACTTATATGGAGGACACAAAAGCATTCACGTTGAAACAAGGAGGAATGAATACATGGCTTGACTGCCACCATCGATTCTTGCCTATGAATCACGAGTTTAGAAGAAATACTGATGCATTTATGAAGAACTAAACTGATTTTGAGGAGCCAGCGTCACCGTTGGCGCCAGAAGAAATTTGGAATAGAGTTAGGTTTCTACCTAAGGTAACAGATTCTCCAATGTCTAATAAGATACCTGGTTATGGTGTTACGCATAATTGGACTAACCAGAGTATATTATGAGAGTTACCTTATTGGAAGAATAATCTTCTTTGGCATAATCTCGATGTCATGCATATCGAGAAAAACTTTTTTGACAACATATTTAATACTATAATGCATGTCAATAACAAGACAAAAGATAAATTGAAGGCTAGGATGGACTTAAAGGAATATTGTAGGTGAAATGAGTTGTACCTACCATACTTGAACAATAAGATTCAGAAGCTCAAAGCCAGTTACACATTCACTTTGGATGAGAGAGGAGATATTTGTGATTGGGTTAAGAATTTAAGGATGCCTAATGGATATTCATAAAACTTATCTAGGTGTGTTGACATGAAAGAAGGAAAGTTGAAGTCTATGAAGATCCATGATTGTCACATTTTCCTTCAATCTTTGATTCCTATTGCATTCAAGGCCTTGCTTGATAGAATATGAAAACCCATTACTGAGATAAGTTTATTTTTCAAGGAGTTGTGTTCTAGAGCATTGAAGGTGGATAACTTAGCTTACATGGAGAGTAACATTTCTTAACTTTAAACAATCTAGCAAAAAACTTTCCTCTAGTTTTTTTTAATGTAATGGAACATCTTCCAATTCATCTTGCACAAGAGGCACGACTTGGAGGGCATGTTCAGTGTAGATGAATGTATCCTAACGAGAGGTAATGACTTTGAATTATTTTCCCTTTATGTGTTTTAATTAAACATTATTTCATCTAAATATTATGATATGCAGGACTATTGGAAAATGTAAGCGGACCGCGAAAAAATAGGTCCAGGATTGAGGGATCGATATGGTAGGCATATCTAGCTAAAGAAACTTCTTTTTTATGTTCATATTATTTTAAACATGATGTGCCATATTTGAGAAATATGCCAAATCTCCATGGTGATGGAGGTGTTACTGATCCTTTGGCACGGCCATTTCTTATATTCAATCAATCAGGTAGAGGTCCAAAAACTAGTAAAAAATGAAATTTGACTGAGATGGAGAAAAAAGTCTGGTATAACACATGTCTTGTTGAATTGTCCGGAAGTCCAACCTTATTATAAGTAAGTCTTAGTTTATATTAAATACTATTATCACAAGATCAAAGTTATTTTAACTAATAAAAGTTGTAATTCTGCTGGGCATTTACTTTATAGGTGTAAATGAGAATGATGCTATTTATCCAAGATTTTCAGAGTGGCTTAAGGAGTTTGTAAGTTTTATTCTGCGGATACAAATTAAGTACATGTATCTTTCAAATTCTAGCTTTTCTTTAACTCTAGGTTCATAATCTAGTGAATGGCAGAAATGACCCATTTTTGCGTGATATAGCCTAGGAACCTGACCATAAAGTCAGAATGATGTCTGAGTACTTTGTCAATGGGTACAAGTTTCATATAGAAGAATGGTCTAAGAATAAGAAAACCAATTATAGTGGGGTGTGGGTAAAGGGTGATGGAGATGCTAATTATTATGATGTGCTCCAAGAGATTTTAGAACTAGAGTATTTCGATTTGCCGGAAAAAAAATTGGTACTCTTTCGGTGTAAATAGTATGAAACAACACCTATTAGAGGTACAAAGGTTCAGCCACAGTATAAAATACTTGAAATTAACCACACGAAGGAGTATGAATTCTATGATCCATTTATCATTGCACAAAATATGAAACGAGTGTATTATGTTCCTTATCCTTTGTCCAAGAATAAGTCCACATGGCGGATAGTTATAAAAATTAAGCCTGTAGGTAGAGTGAAAGTTGAGAATGCATTAGAAGTCATGCACCAGAATGACATTTCAAGTGTTCAAGAAAGGGCTGATGATGAATTAGTGGGTGAATTGCAACATAGTAAAGACATCTATGAAGAATATGATCCTTCGATCCTTACTCGTATATCAAATCAGCATGATTTTTGGGGACGGAACATCTCGGGCAAACATGGAGGAAGATCCCGTCGATGAACATCAAACAAGAGAGGAAGAATCATTTGATAAAATGAAACAAGCGATGAGAAAGAATTACTTGATGAAAATGAAACAAGCGATGAGGAAGAATTTCTTGATGAAAATGAAACTAGCAATGAAGAATATTTAAATAAAGAATATCAATTAAGCGAAGAGGATTGACGTGTTGGTTTTAATGTGTTTTCGTTATTCATTTACTAAGATGAAGAATTTCCTTACATTTTTATGTCTTAACATATTTCATCTAATGTTTTTAATATACTTATGTTACACAGATAGCGTCGGGTAAAAAAAAGAAGAGAAGACACGACTCCCAGCTTCCTCAGCACACTTCAGGTCCCACTACCTCGTCTGTGGTATTTATGAGTCCTCGTCCTCCTCATCCTCCTCCTCCACCTCCTCATCAGACTTCACTGCCACCTGGCTTTTGCACTTTTCCCCCTAGTGATCTAGTTTGATATAAGCCTATCTCTAATTCACAGATCATGCACACTATACCATCTTCTTCGCCAACTTATCATACTAGTTAACATGGTTGCTGCTCATCTATGCCTCCGTCATCATTCACTCCTTATCCAAGCTACCATGTTAGTCAGAATGGTGGTTCCGCATCTATGGCTCTATCTCCATCTCCATCATCATCCTAGTGTTTCTAGGCCGCATGTTGGATTCTCTACCATACCGCCATCCCCATCCATTGATACATCTACACTTGCTCCTGATGATACACAGACTCAGACTTTTGAAGAGATTGTATCATATGATTCTCTTCACATACTGATTATCATTCCTGATGGGCCTACTAGGTAAGTAATTACTTCATTATTCGTTTGAATTGTTGAATATATTTTTATCATATGTTAATTTTAATGCAGGTTTGTTCCCTCCAATGAATCTACGAAGGTGGTTGTGGATTGTTTTAAAGCATTTTATCGAGATGCTTGGAGTAAATGGTGAGATCGCCACGACCTAAAATTTACTAGTCGTGATGACACCTAACCTAACCCTCTAGGTGAGCCAACTAATAATTATCCAATTTCAATTATATTGACAAGACAATTAAATGAAAGTAATTTACGGAATTTTATACATTTTCCAAGGACTGGTAGTACAAATCATGAGCTTATATGAATGGCGTTTACAAAGTAAAATGAAACAAATACATAGTCTATTTGAAAAGTACATAAACAGAGTTTTATAATCTAAGGCTACCCCGAACAAAGGAGGTAGCTACAACAGGAACGCCGGTACATCTTCAAGTCTCGCAACCCTCGAGCACAACAACAACAACAACCGACATCTGCACGTGTGCAGAAGTGTAGTATCAGTACAACCGACCCATGTACGGAGTAAGTAACAAACCAAACCTTAGGTTGAAAGCAGTGACGAGCTAACACTAGGTCGGGTCCAATACCAGTATTCAACAACAGTTCGCAACAGCGTAATGCAAGTAATAAAAAGAGTATCTCAGAAGTAAAATGCTCAACTCGTTCACAGTTCCAGAAAATAGGCATACTTTTTAAATATCTTATTGAAAACTCAAATCTTTTGTCGAAAATGCCGAAATACAGGTAAGTTTGAAAACTGTGATTGTTTCCAAAATCCCTTCATCAATAAGTAAGATGTTTCATTTTCTTTTCATATAACAAGTATAAAATACCTCTCTAAGACCACATATCAATGTGTATAATAAGTCATGGATGACGTGATACTATATAGCATGAGGAAGAATGCATCTCTATGCATGTATGCCATCCGTGCATGCAATGCCTATATGTATCTCGATCCACACACGTTTACGGTCTAATGCGCTCACTGGGGTGTTTAGAATCGGGAGGGGCTCTGACAGTCCAAGCGTTATAATTCGCACGGACAACTCACGTGTCATAATATCAATATATGGATCTGCACGGACAACTCACCTGCTATGATATCAATACTTGGATTCGCACGGACAACTCACATGCTATGGTATCAATATCCTCACAACTAGGCCCCCGGCCTCACTCAGTCATCAATCTCTCCAGTCTCACTCACAGGCTCACAATGTCATGACACTAGCCCGACAATAAGAATATGATGCATCAATAAATAACAACTGAGACTGAGATATGATATCAATGAACGAATATGATTGAGTGCAAAATATCAATGAAGTCTATGAAATGACAGAAAGAACGACCACTATGGGTCTCAACAGTATCGGCATGAAGTCTAAATATGATATCTAGCATGATTGACAACTCAATTACTTTATCACATGGTGAAAACACATATATCGACAAAATAGGGGCACTATAAAGTGCTATGGGAATCACATAGTCCAAATTCACAAGGTGCACACCCACACGACCGTCACCTAGCATGTGCGTCACCTCAATACCAATCACATAACACGTAATGCGAGGTTTCATACCCTCAACACTAAGTTTAGAAGAGTTACTTACCTCAAACCGATAAAATCTCTACTCCGCGATGCTCTTGTCCCTTGATTCGGCCTCTAAATGCTCCGAATCTATTAACAATTAGTACAATACCATTAATATATGCTAAGAAATGAATTCCACAAGGAAGATACCAAGTTATAGGCCAAATCTTGAAATTCACTCAAACCCGGCCTCCAGGCCCACATCTCGAAATTCGACAAAAGTTACAAAACCCGAAAGCCCATTTACTCACGAGTCTAACCATACTAAATTTATCAAAATCCAACACTGTTTGGTCCCTCAAATCATCACATCAAACTCTCCAAAAACCCCAAGCCCTAACCCCTCATTTTCACCCTTAATTTCCACTAATTAAATGATTAAACATCGGTATATCACCATAGATACGAGTATTAGAGCTCAAGCAACTTACTTCAATGAAAACCCATTGAATCTCTCTTCAAATCACTCCCAAAAGTTCCAAAACCGATTGAAAATGGTGGAAAATGGATCAAAATTCACGAAGTGTGCTATTTATACTTTTTGCCCAGGCTTTTCGCACCTGCGGCCTCATTTATGTGCCTGCGTTCAAAATTCCGCACCTGCAAGAACCACTTAAGCCCTCAACTTCCGCACTGGCGCCCCAGGTCTCGCACCTGCGGGCACGCACCTGCGCAACACTTTCTCACCTGCGGACTCAGCCTTTGCCTCCTAAAGCCGCATTTGCGGAGCCCTTCTCGCACCTACGGAATCGTAGATACGCACCTCAATTCGCACATGCGTTCACCTTAGTCCATCCCCATCTACGCATCTGCGACATCGCACATGCGGCCATTCCCTCGCAGGTGTGATTACACCAGCAACTCTCAAATCTCTAACTTGATCTGTTAACCACTCGAAACACACCTGAGGTCCTCGAGACATCAACCAAACATACCAACACATCACATAATATCATACAAACTTAGTCGAGTCTTCGATTCACTCAAAACAACATCAAAATATCAAATTACCCTCGGACTCAAGCCTAAGAACTTCTAAGCTTCCAAATTCCGCAAACGATACCGAAACCTGCCAAACCTCGTCCGAATGACCTCAAATTTTACACACATATCAAAAATGGCTCTACGAGCCTACCCAACTTCCAGAATTCCATTTCGACCCCGATATCAAATTTTCACTGCCGACCAAAATTGTTAAATTTCTAACTTTCGCCAATTCACGCCAAATTCTACCATGGACCTCCAAATTACATTCCGGACGCGCTCCTAAGTCTAAAATCACCTAACAAAGCTAACCAAACCATAAAAATCCAAATCCGAGATCAACTACTCAATAGTCAAAACTTGGTCAAACCTTTCAGATTTAAAGCTTCTAGCTGTGACTCATTCCTCCAAATCAATTTCGAATAACCTGAAAACCAAAATCGACGATTCACATAAGTCATAATACATCATATGAAGCTACTCATACCCTCAAACATCTGAGCAAAGTGCAAATGCTCAAAATGACCGGTCGGGTCGTTATAGAGATATACCATATATCTACAGAGATTAGATGTGGAATCAATTTAGGGTAAAAAATCAATAAATTTTATATGATTTATCAAATTACCCTTATTTCATCTATTATTTTAAATTATTTGCAGACAAGGTGTGCATGTCTTCCCAAATATCATCAACAAATAAGTCATAATTTCGAGAGAAAAAACTGTTGATCGGCTTAACAATCTATTTTATAAAGCTCGGCTCGATGGCAAGATGCCCGGTTGGATACTAAAAGACATATGGGATAGACTTAATGTGATATGGGCTTATGAAGAATTTAAGAAGAGGAGCAATGTTGCCCGAGCCTCCAATACGGGTGGTTTATTGCACATTGGGGGTTCAATTAGTTTGAAGACTCATCGAAGGAGAATGATGATAACTTTCTTATTATAATTGCTTTGATTTTAACTATATGCGATTGAACTTTATCTAACTTAATTTATTTATTTTTGCAGGAAAAGGAAAAAGGGAGACTTGTGACTTATGTTGAGGTATTTGAAGACAAACATATGAAAAAGAAAAAGGATGGGACAAGAGAATGGATGGAGCCGCGTGCTACGAGAAAATATGTAAGATCCTAACTACAAGGTTCTCTAGTTTCTTCTTTTGGTTTTGTATTGGTATCACACTTAGTCTGATTCTTACAAGATTAGCACAAGAAACTCTTGTGAGTTAAACTATTACTAATCAATGAATTTAACATTTTTCAGCTGGTGTTTGCTTAAGGATTTCCTTAAAACTGACTTTTTGGGTTGTCAAACCAAAATAGTAAATTTGGAGGGCTTGTAGTGGTCATGATTGTAGAATCTTGAGAGAAATGTTATATGTTATGTAGAAAATTTGGACAAAGTGTTTCCATTTTGATTCTTATTATATGTTCAAAATGTTTATTTTCGGTTAAGGAGATTGTGTAGCCTATTTATGTTTTCATAAATATTAGCGAAGTCAATACTAGAAAATACAATTGTGAAGCACAATCATATCCTTTGGTCAAAATGTGAATATAGACATTAGTGATTCAGATTCTCGGTTAGTTTTCTTTTTAGCACTATATATAACATGTGAGCTAATATTCACACGGATTAACTTAATAAGATCGTGAATTCGTAATCGTTTCTACTCCCTTTTTTTTTAAAGCCAGTCACTCAGGTTTTCAACCCATGTGGTGATGGGAGATTTGGCATAGACTCCTACCTTGTTTATTCATTAGTAAATAGTACACGGAAGGGGACATAGACCAAAACCTTCCATAAGAACAGATACTATTGAGTTTATATGGCTAGGCCTATTAAGACATTAAAGAGCTACTATTATAGGATAATATTAGGATACCGCAGTGGCTCTTTCGTTAGAAATTATGGAGGCTCGAAGATCCATCCTGAGTGCTTCTTTGGTCTGATTCTGAAATTTGGGATCTGCCTTCTATCCATGTTCATAGCAGTTTTAGCTTCAAGTGGGAGGTCAGATTCGTTGAGGAAGATGGCTTGTTGTGTGAGGATGGTGGCATGTTTGGACAGAGCGTCTATCACTTCGTTTCCTTCCCTATAACCGTGTTTGACCTTAATGTCATGTTGGAGCACTTTTTGTTGGATAGTAGATATTCTTTCTTTTAGTCTCCATGGAGTTTTGTGTGTACCAAGAATCATATTGACAATCAGGAGAGAATCCATTTCCAAAATCAGGTCTGGACAGTTATGATCACAGCGCCAGAAGATAGCAAATAAGGCCGCTTGAACTTCAGAGTAGTTGTTAGTCAAGAAATGTACTGGTGCTGCGAAGGCCATCACCATTTGTCCATTTCCTTTCCTAACAACGCCACCAATTCCCGCTTTTTCTGCATTTGCTATAAAGCTTACATCTGTGTTAATTTTTCATTGATTATTATCAGGAGGATTCCATATGACCATGATACTTTTTAGTGTTGGCTTGTAGTCTTCTATCACCTTGCATATATTTTTTCATGTCCACTTCCAGTCCATATGGATATAATTTTGCCCCATGGACAATTTTAACCTGAAAAGAACCTGTTGGCAAATTCTGAAAATGTAGATAGTTTTCTTACCATATTTCTTACTACACCTGACCTTCCATGTAGCAAATTATGGTTGGAGTGATTTGGAGTAGGAACTTATGGGCATTGTTCTTCGGGGATCTGGACCACCATTGATTTATCTTGGATAAAAGACTCCTCCCTGTGGTCTCAAAGCCTAGGGGGGTGGACATGAAATTTCACCTTCCTTGTCGTGTGGCTATTTGCGAAGACATAGTTGATAGTTTTCTCTTTTGGGATCCTGCAACAATAACATCTAGAAATAATATTAGCATCAAATCTTTGTACAATGCTATCAAGTGGAAGTCTGCCTTGTATAATTCTCCATGTAGCAAAGGACATTTTGAAAAGTAAATGTTTATCCCAAATTTTGACTAACTGAGGAGATAAATCTTTTCTTTTCCTTAGAAAATGAAAAGCAGAAGAGCAAGAAAAGACTCCTTGGGGATTGGGGGTCCATATAGCTTGGATTATTTGTTCCTGTCCAATCTTGATTTGCTCGATTTCTTCTACAATACTCTGAGGAAATGTTTGTTGAAGCAATTCCATGTTCCATCTACTCCCTTATGGTTGACTTGTAATTTTCTTATGGTTGCTACGATTATCCTGCAGCTGTTTCATTACTCTTAATTATATTTAAGTTAATGTAATTATAACTAGTAGCATCAAAACGAGCAGTACATAAGATAAACAATAGAGTTTTAGTTTGTTATGGTTGAGATGTTTGAGACATTATTATTTGTTGTGGTTGAATGTTTAGACTTGGTAATATTTACTCTTAACTATGATTGTAATATTTTAGACTAAATTGAATGGTGCTAGAATGTTTAACTCTTTTTGGATGTTTAGTTACAAATATTTATGTTTTGCATTTTATGGATTGATTGGGAAATAGCGGATTGATTGGTTGGCATTGTGGAATAATTGGTTGGCATGATGGATTAATTGGTTAGTTGTTGTATATTTGAATTGACAGGTGATGGTGCTTTAAAAGAGCTTGAATCTGTCAAAATATTCCCAGCTTTTCGGCTGATTTCCAACCATAGTAATCGCAAAAAGCTTCAAAATATTCCAGATTCAGGAACATTTGTGACTGTTATAGTGGGAAATTAATTAAAAAAATTTTAAATTAGATTTCCGACCACAATAGTCGGAAATATAAATAAATAAATAACTTTAAACTAGTTTTGCGACCACAATAGTGGGAAAACTCAAATAAAATAAAAATACTTTATATTATTTGCGACCACTCTAGTGAGAAAGATTAAATAAAATTATAATTATGCACGCCGTTTGCGATCGAAGTAGTGGGAAAGTTAATATAAAATTAAAATTTAATTTAAATTGTTTGTGACTGCGTCAGCCGAACAATTGACCATATTTATTAGTCCTTTTTTTATTTTGACTTTCTAATCATTATAATCGCAAATTACGGACGGATTCGGTTGCAAACTATTTCAGACCAGCTATTTTGCGACTACGACTTTTCGGCCCGAATATAGTAAGAAATTAGCATTTTCTGACCACTTTTTGACCTTTTTTGCTGTAAAAAAATAATCATTTTCTTGTAGTGTTTATGTCTTTCAAGAATACTACGCTATCTACAATGAGGAAGAAGAAAAAATGATAGACAACACTAAATTATTTGCATATGTGTGCGTATAAAATTTCTTTTGGGCCACTAATTTTGTTAAGGCTCCCTTGCCTTGAGTATTATCTTGATGAGTACCTTGTCTTTTATAAGTGCATAAAGGCCAAAATATGCATTGGCTATTGCATATGGGAACACGTCCTCAACATACGTCAGTGCATTAAACATATTCCTTGATTAGTTGTGATGATAAGCGAAATTCTTCATATATCGCAACAATTCACCAGGTCTTGTATAAATCGATTTATGAGGGTATCTTCTTTTTCGGTGATAGTAAGTGTGAAGAAGCTCTTTATCCCCGCTAAGAATAACACTGATATACCAAATTAAAAACAATTTCCATAAAAGTGTTGGAAATAATCCTCATCATAATCGCTAGGAAAATAAGAACTTTCTTTGGAGGCCAAAATATAGAATGGTGTGTAACAAAGGCTATACAGAGATGGTTATACTAGTTGGAATAGAAGTTTAGTTTATGTTAATTAAATCCTTTAAGCTGTCACGGGTCATTTCGATCCCGTTATGCACTTGAACATGACAAGAGGAGAAACCAATGAAGAGGGCTAATTTACAGGTGCAGCAAGAAGAGGAGATTTATGTGGAAGCGAAGGAAGAGTTGGTTGAAGAAGATCATGCTACGTTTTCCTTATGTGTAGCCAAGACGCTCACTGATTCTCCCTTTGTTTTAAAGATGAATTGTTATTAAGAAAATTCCCATGATAGTCTTGGTGGATAGTGGATCCAGCCACAGTTTTCTCAATCCTCAGATTATGAAGTTGCTTAGGATACAACCTACCCCTATTAACTATTCCAATGAAAGTAGTAGTTGCAAATGAGGAAGTACTTTACTGTGATAGGTATTGTCCTGCATTTCTATGGAGCATGCAAGAAGAATGTATTTAATTTTAACATGAGGATAGTACATGTTGGGGGTGTGATTTGGTTTTGGGATGGATTGGATAGATCTCTTTACACTAGTTATTCTCAATACAATGCCACTCAGTTTATTAATCTCTAAAGAATGAAGGTTTATACTTCAAAAGGGCAACAAAAAGGGTCTGAGTTTGTGTCACGACCTAGTTCCTCCCACCATGAACTGTCGTGACGGCACCTAATCTCTACGACTAGGTAAACTTATTATTGAGAAAAAATAAAAGAAAAAAATAATAAAGATAAAAGCCAAACAACATAAATTAATAAGCAAGGATAGCGCCACTCAACATGTACAAGATCATCACTCCCAAAATCCGGAATGTCGCCGGTCACAAGCTTCTAAGTGTTTATATTGCTCTATACAAAATGTTTGAAGAAAAACATGAAAATATTTCTATACGGGGGAATAGAAGGGGACTCCGAGGTCTGCAGACGCGAGCAGAAGTACCTTGAAGTCTACTCAAGCAGCAACCACACATTAAACCCGAGGCTGATAGCTCGTACCCGGATCTGCACACGGAAAAATATGTGCAGGAAAGGGCATGAGTACACCACAATGGTACCCAGTAAGTGTCAAGCCTAACCTCGGTCGAGTAGTGACGAGGTCAGGTCAGGACACTATCGGTATAAATATAATAACGAAGGCAGTAAGAGTTACATATTCTACAGTAAAATTATTGCAGAAAAACTACAGTAAAATAGAATTTAAAGAGAGCCTTCTGCTCAGCACAAAGGAATAACCACAGGGGCAAACTCCTGGGATACCTTCCCATAGTCCCAAAGTAATATGCAACACAGGGGGATCTCCCGGAATACGTCTGTAATCCCAAAATAAATGTAGTACATGGGGATCTCCCGGAATACGTTTTGTAGTTCCAAAGTAAATATTCAATACAGGGGGATCTCCCGAAATACGTTCCGTAATCCCAAAGTAAATATGCAGCTCAACCAATAAATAAAACAGTTACATCGATGTAATCTACATTTTTGGATATGTCCAATTCAAGGGAAAACAAGAATTTCACTAAACATGTTGCACAGAGTTCAAATAGGCGGTCAAAACACGTAGGCATGCTTCCCTAATCTAAACAAGGTATTTACATATACTAGTGTAGTTCAAATAAGGCAAAAATAACTATGATATAGCCCGTGTACATACTTGTCACCTCACTTACACGACGCTCATATATCAAACAGTATCAAAATCATAAGGGGAAGTTCCCCCACACAAGGTTAGACAAGCCACTTACCTCAAACCGCTCAAATCAATCCGAAATCACGCTCTTGCCACGAGTATCCAACTCCGAATGACACAAATCTAATCAAATCAATTGCATAACATAAATATAACCAGAAGTAACTAGCTAATGAATTCAAAGCAAAGGCAAGAAAATAGGAAAAACGCCCAAAAAGCCTCCCCAGCCCCACGACTCAGAATCGAGTAAAAGTTACCAATTTAGAATAGCCATTCACTCACGAGATCACTCGTACAAAATTCATCTAAATCCGATGTCTAAAACCCATCCAAATCTCAGAAATTCGATTGGGGAACGTTTCCCCCATTTCCCTCAATTTCCTTGATTAAATGAAGAAAACTACAATAGATTAATGTGATGAAACCAAAATCGAGTAAGGAATCTTTACCCATAAGTTTCCTCTGAAAATCCCTCAATAAATCGTCTTCTCCCGAGCTCAAAAATAAAAAATGGAGTGAAATAAACTTAACCCTCGATTTGTCCCCTTTTCGGCCCAGCGATCTTCGCACATGCGGGCCTTGGGTCGCACCTGCAGAAATTCCATCGCGGGTGCGGAATTCACTAAAAGGGTCAGGTCCGCATATGCGGAAAAGGGGGCCGCACCTGCGCGTGCACGCCTACGGAGCTTTGTCTGCACCTGCGGTCTTCAGACGCACCTGCGTAGCCTTGGGCGCATCTGTGGGCATCGCAGATGCAGAATGTCCTCGCACTTGCGACCCCTGGCCAAGCTTCCAACTCTCTCACATGCGCTTGGCCCTCCGCACCTGCGGTCTCCACTCCGCAGGTGCGAAACACCAGACACCAGAAAATCTTCTACAATGGCCTAAGTCCAATTTTCAATCCGTTGAGCATCCGGAACTCACCCAGGGCCCCCGGGACCTCGACCAAATATACCAACCAATCGTAAATCACCATACAAACTTAGTCGAGCCTTCAAACTACATTGAACAACATCAAAAACATGAATTATGCACGGATTCAAGCCTAAGGAACTTTGAGTTTTCCAAATTCTACAAACGACGCTGAAACATATCAAACCTTGTCCGAGTGACTCTTAATTTTACACACAAGTCAGAAATGACACCACGAACCTACTCCCATTTCCGGAACTCTATTTCGGGCTCGTTTTCAAAATTTCCACCGCCTAACAAAATCGCCAAAAATCCAACTTTCGCCAATTCAAGCCTAAATCTACTACGGACCTCCAAATCACATTCCAGACGCGCTTCTAAGTTCAAAATCACCTAACAGAGCTAACAGAACCATCATAACTCAAATTTGAGGTCGTTACACATAAGTCGACATCCGGTCGACTTTTTCAACTTAACTCCTAAATAAGAGACTAAGTGTCTCAATTCGTTTCAGAAACTCAACACGGACCCTCCCGACAACCAAAATAGCATAATATGAATTGGGGAAAGCAGTTAATAGGGGATCGGGGCTCTAACTCTCAAAATGACCGGTCGGGTTGTTCCAGTTAACAACTATAGATGGGGAAGAAATGATCAGGTTGCTAGCTAAGAAGGCATGTAGTTGTGCTGTTGAAGTTATCCTTGTAAATACACTCAACAATTCTCAAGAGAAAGGCTCTAAACCACCTGAAATTGTAGCACTACTAGAACAATGTTCTGATGTATTTGAAGAGCCTAATAAGTTGTCACTTGCTAGGGAATGTGACCATGCTATTTCCTTGATTTGTATCCTCTGATTAAAAAAATACCACAGAACATATGGTGGGTGATATTCTTCAATCTCAACCAGTGGTTTCTAGTTAATCGCTTTTGCATCTCCTGCCTTATTGGTAAAGAAGAAGGATTCTACATGGAAATTATGTGTAGATTATAAAAGATTGAACTTCATCACTGTCAAAAACAAATATCTCATTCCTATGGTTGATGATCTATTGGATGAACTCAAGGAATCTAAGGTGTTTTAAAAGTGAAATTAATAGACAAAATCACGAATATCTACTCAAATTCCGCAAATTCGGTGTCACAAGTGCACGAGTAAACTAGTACATTATACAAACCTCCTACAACTACTCTCTGAAGTGAGATAGACAGAAAAGTAAATACAAGGGAAGACTCCAGGTGCTGCAGAATAGAGCATAGGAAGCAGCTCACCACTAAGTCTCCGGGTAGCGGGAGTACACGCCTGACAGTCCACCAGATGCACCTACCTCAGATCCCGCACAATTAGTGTAGAAGTATAGCGTGAGTACATAAACAACGTGTACCCAGTTAGTATCTAGTCTAATATTGAAGAAGTAGTGACAAGGGATCGACATTGACACTTACTAGAGGTCAATAAATAAAGTATGAGAAGCATAAATAGGCATGAAATATGACAATAACAATAGAATAAGAAATAGTAAATAATTATTCATAAACATAATATAAATTTGAAATCTCCAACTATCACATGCCAAGTCTTTAACACATAAGAGCCGCCAAGTAATTTTCAAGACGCAGATCAAGAAAGAAATATCAAGTATTATCGGACTCCTAGCAATATCACGCATGATTTATGTCGAGGCCGTACGATCCGATCCAGAATAGTGTGTACACTGTCCAGGGTTGACCAGCGCGAACCATAGATGCATCTAATATACTGTCGAGGCGTTGCCTCTCGAGCACAACCCATATTCATGCAAGGATTGGTGATTGTTCGGTAGAACGTGGGTCTCCAAAACCCGATGTCGTAGGTTCAAATCCTACAGAGCGTGATTTTTTTCTTCTTAGATCGAATTAGAATGAAATAGATTCATTCAGTAACTTTGACAACAATTGGAATTTGACCTCTTGTGCCTGTGAATTAAAGAAATGAGGAGGTCAATAAAAAAAAAAGATGTTAATTAATCAAAGGTCCAACTGATCACCACATCCCTTCTCTTTTGGATGAATGGGGTGGTTTAGAAGGCGCTTTCGATCTACGGTCCCTCGAAGTCCCGATCTATAGGAAAAGAGAAACTCCACAAACTCTGATCCACAACTAATACATAGGAATAATACTCAAAGAAGGCATAATTTCAGCTAATAATCAAGTATTCTGCCAAAACTCAAAGTAATGAAGATCAGTCTCATAAAATCCTTTTATCCAATTCCATTTCAATTATAAATTCAAGTAGTTAAAATAACAAGTTGGGTGAAAATAAACAGGTAATGCATGGTAAAGTCATAAGTCTACCCGTACATAAGTATGATTTTAGTTACGTACGGACTCTCGTCACATCGTGCGTGCGTAGCACCCACAATCATTAGCAAATAACTATTTAAAATACCTACGGGGATAATTCTCTCTTACAAGGTTAGGAAAGAGACTTACCTCATTTCTAAGTCTTCTTCCCGATCCACAAATCACACTAATAGCCTCGAACCGGTGCCGAACTATCTGAAACTAGCCAAAGACTGTAGAAACTAATCAATATATGCTCAAAAGTTCATAACTTAACTATTATAGTAATACCCAACCCAATTTGGAAGGTTCCTAAAATTCACTCCCGGGATCACGTGCCAGAATTCCGAAAAGTTTCCGAAATAAATGTTACCCATAACCTTACGAACCCAAGCATATAATTTTTTACTCAATTTTATAATCATTTTTGTGGTCTAATCCCATTTTTACCAAAGCCTAGGTGTTTCAGCAAAATCCTAAAATCCTCACAATATATATTAAAATCTAACATAATCTATGTATTAAACTCACACTGCGTAGGAACTACTTACGTTATGATATTAGATGAAAAAATCTCCCCAACAGCTCCAAAATCGGCCAAGGAAAATAAAAATGAGGGAAAAAGGCCTAAGTATCGTTTTTAAAACAAGTCTCTGCTCAAGCATTCCTTCTTCGCGATCACGAAAGAGCCTCGTAATCGCGAAGGAAAAATTCTACCATGCCCAGAAAACGTGCTTCGCGAACGCGACAGGAGCCTCGCGATTGCGAACGATGTCCTGTCCTACCCTTCGCGATTGCGACCTCCTCTTCGTGAACACGAAGAGTACCAGTCTGACCCCTCCCCAGGTGGCTTTCCACTACGCGATCGTGACCCATTGTACGCGAACGCGAAAGCCAACGTGCCCAAAACATTGCGATCTCGACCTCCCTCTCGCAAACGCGTAAAACAAAAGTCCCACAGCCCAATTCCATCACGGTGGATGCGAGGATGTCATCGCGTTTGCAAAGAAGGAAACCAACAACATATTTTTCTACAATTTTGCCTCAACTCTAGGTGGTCCGAAATACACTCGAGCCACCTGGGACCTCGTCTGAATGCACCAACAAGTCCACAAACATGATACAGACCTGCTTGAAGCCTCGAATCACATAAAACAATATCAAAACTAAGAATCACGCCCCAAAACCAAATAAATTAACTTATGAACTTCAAACTTCTTCAACTAGCTCCGAACCCGTCGAATCATACTTACACAACTCAGAATGACGCCAATTTTTTCTTAGAAGTCATAAATTACCATAAGGGCCAATTATGAGTCTCGAAATCCCGAACGCACCTCAATAACACCAAAGTCTACTTCAACTCAAATTTAAAGAACTTGAAAACCTTCAAAGTGCCAACTTTCAACATTAAGCGCTGAAACACTCCCCGATCACCCAAAACTCGATCTGATGAACGCCTAAGTCCAAAATCATAATAGAACCTATTGGAACCATCAATTCCCGGGTCCAAGGTCGTTTACTCAAAATGTTAACTCACGTCAAACTCGGCCATCTTAGGTCACTATTAAGGAACTAAGTGTTCCGATTTCAACCTAAACCCTTTCGAACCAGTACCAACAATCCCCGCAAGTCATAAAATAGTAAAAGTACATACAGGATCTAGAAAATTAGACTTTTCAAAACCGTCTCAACCATCTCGATTTCTTTTCGGTATCCGTATGGTTCAATTGATTTTTGGTATTTTTCTTATAATTTCCTGTAAGAATCGGTAATAGAATATAGATCGCGATAAGATACGTACGTACTTAGGATTTCGGAAAAACTCTCTAACCATTTTTATTGTTTAAACAAGAAAATATAAAAGATAGCCAGAATACATATTTACCCCCCCCCCCCCCCCCCATTCCACTAGAGTGTACGAGAATTTAAGCAAAGACAAACAAAATATAGATCACACGAACTAAAATATATTAATCAAGATTAGACTCGAGAATAGAGTCTATTAGAAGATTAAGTATCCAATAAGAAAAATCTAAATTATACGAGAGGAAAGATATTCAGTACCTTGTGGTTTGTTACTCAAGATCGTTGGAATACCTATAATTTGCTACTCAAGATACTAGCTAGAGACTTATTTAATTTCAGTAGGAATAACATAATGGGATTCAGAGTTACGACTTATCGTTTAATTACTTGTTGGCTCGTAACATTTTCATAATCATAAGGCCCAAGGGGAAAAAAATAATATTTTACTATTTTCAAACTTAATATATAAAATATATTTTTCTTATTATAAAGTTATTTGGTACAGTTTAATATTATTTTGGTAAAATTAAAGACTTATCCTAATTGTCGATACATTTATAGATTTATATAAAGCACCATCTTCCGTGAGTGATTTCTAGTGTTTGTACAAATTAGCATAAGCCTCAATAGCAGCAACATGATGCTTTATAAAGGCGTGAAGTTGGGCCGAATGTTTTTTCAATTTTTGTTCTAAAATATAAAGAAATTGATTATGGTGCGTTAACAATCCTAGTAAGACTTGATTTATTTAAATTTCCTACTTCACACACCTTTCCTTCTATCCAAGTGTTTCCATATATTGAATCTTTATTTAGCACGAATTCTTCCAACTCGTATAATGCTTGTTACCCACGAACGTAAATCTTCCAAAACATTCGAGTTAATTATATTGCGATAGAGAAACAAATAATATTCGAACAGAAACAAAAAGGACTTATTAGAAATGCTTCATGCCATTTTCCAATCGATATCGCGTGGATTTCTTGTATTATTATCTTGTTTGAATTTGAGGAGCTTGATAATTGTAACACGTAATAATTCGTTGATATAGAACAATAGACGTGCGGTACAGCTATTTGACAAGCACGTAGTTCTTTCATTTGATTGAATTAGACTGGCATGACTTCATTTTAATATAGGTTCCTAAAGTTAGTTATGATTAAATTATCTTCAGATAATTTGTTTAGACAATATTCGTCAAGGGAAACTTTGAAGTTTGTACTTGTAATGAAAATATTGCATTTGACTTTGCTATTATTCCTAAATTCTGTCCTTCTCAATCATGCTCAAAAACCATTATCTCAACACAACCTGTCACCTCACTTGTGCAACTATATAACCTAGCCATTGTCAAAGTTATGGCTATCAAAAGAAATTAACCAATGGAGACAAAGCTTGGTTTCTTCGCACTATTCATTTTCTTTTCTACATTCCTTTTTCCGGCTTCTTCCATTACCCTTTTTGAGAATGACATCAATGATTGGTGCAACAAAGCCCCTTACCCCAATCAATGCAAGTATTTCATGAACCATGGTGCGTATCATTTCGCACCCAAGCACACGACGGATTTCAAGAAAATGACAATGCAAATAGCCATGGAAAGAGCCCTCGAAGCTGAGACTTACACCAAACAACTAGGTGCAAAGTGTAGGAATGAACGCGAGAGGGCAGCTTGGTCCGATTGCGTTAACCTCTACGAGAGCACAATTCTCCAACTCAATAAAACACTCGACCCAAATACCAAGTGTACCGATTTTGATACACAAACATGGTTGAGTACAGCCTTAACAAATCTTGAAACTTGTCGAACCGGGTTCGTTGAGCTAGGTGTTAATTCAGACTACATTTTACCTAGTCTCATGTCCAACAATGTGTCTGAATTAATTTGTAACACTTTGGCACTCAACACTAACGGCTCTAATTTGAAGCAAAATTATAAAGACGGTTTCCCAACTTGGGTTTCTCCAGGTGACAGAAAATTATTGCAATCATCTTCTGTAAGGCCAAATCTTGTAGTGGCTCAAGATGGTACGGGGAATTTCCGGACTATTAAAGCAGCGTTAGATGCTGCTGCTAAAAGAAGTGGAAATGGAAGGTTTATTATACATGTGAAACGTGGAGTTTACAAAGAAAATTTGGAGATTGGAAACAAAATGAAGAATATTATGTTGGTTGGTGATGGTTTGAGGTACACCATTATCACGGGTAGCCGCAGTGTAGTTGGAGGTTCTACCACGTTTAATTCTGCTACTGTTGGTAAGCATACCGCTACCCTATCTTTTTCTTTTTTGCATAAGAAAAAAGTCATTTACCTTGATACAACTACTGCTAATTTTTAGTCCCTTCTTATATCATATTGTTAGTTGTTACTAATATTATATACTGCAAAAACGAACTTGCAGCTGTTACTGGGGAAGGATTTATTGCTCAAGGCATCACATTCCGCAACACAGCTGGTCCACAAAATCATCAAGCAGTTGCACTGCGTTCTGGATCTGACCAATCAGTTTTCTATCGTTGTGGATTTGAAGGATATCAAGACACACTTTACGTCCATTCACAAAGACAATTCTATAAAGAATGTTATATCTATGGCACAGTTGACTTCATTTTTGGTAACGCTGCAGTAGTTTTGCAAAACTGCATGATATTTGCTAGGAAACCTATGGATAAACAAAAAATTACTATAACAGCACAAGGCCGCACTGACCCTAACCAAAATACTGGAATTTCAATACATAATTCGCGAGTTATGGCCGCATCTGACCTTAGGCCTGTGTTAAATACATTCAAGACATTCTTGGGACGACCATGGAAACAATATTCACGTACTGTTTTTATGAAAACGTACCTTGATTCGTTGGTGGATCCTGCTGGTTGGCTAGAATGGGATGGTAATTTTGCTTTAAATACTCTGTACTATGGAGAATATAGGAACAGTGGACCTGGAGCATCGACTAGTAGGAGAGTCAGGTGGCGCGGGTATCGAGTGATCACCAATTCAAATGAAGCAGCAAAGTTCAGTGTGGAAAATTTTATTGCGGGTCGATCATGGTTGCTTGCAACCAATGTGCCATTTCGCGCAGGTCTCTAATAACATGATTCTTTTATAATTGGTGTACTCCTTTTGGTTTTGTTTGGTTAATCGATGTCGTATTGTTTTGCAATTATTAATCGATAAGTCATGTGTTCTTGTAAAAATTATGTATTAATTGTAATAGGTGAATAAGTATCAAAACTTTGGATACTATGATCAAGTCTTGTAATGATCATAATATTTTGAGGATGATGCATGGTGGTTTTTAACGTGTAATTGGGAACAATTTGCTGGAATTAAACTTAAGCATTTATATTATTAAAAAGTAGAAATAAGATTACATAGTGGAAAAGTGTTACAGTTCTCGTAGAGTCTAAATATAAATGCGAAGAAACAAAAGATGGAGGAGTGTCAAAAAGCATAATATTGTGTTGTAGGTCTTCACTCTTCAGATAAACGAAAAAGCCCAATTTCAAAGAGGCGATATTTAAACCTAGCAAAAATTGGCCATGCTCCTAAGGTTAAATTTTAAGCTTGAAGTTTAGTTTCTAAGATCAAAATGGTTCGTCACTTGAAAAAAAATTGATCATTTTTGTGGAAGTATTTATAAGCAGTGTAGCTTAATTTAAGAGCTCCTTCACGTTTTTCACAAAATCCTAATATTCTCATAATTTACATATTAAAATCCACCCATAATTTATGTACTAAACTCACACTATGTAGGAATTACTTACTTTATGATGTTAGATGAAAAACCTCCTCCAAGAGCTCCAAAATAGGCCAAGGAAAATGAAAATGAGAGAAAATAACCTAAGTCTCGTTTTTAAAAGAAGTCTCTACCCAGGCATTCCTTCTTTGCGATCGCGAAAAGAGCCTCGTAATCACGTAGACAAAATACTGCCACGCCCAGAAAACGTGCTTCGCGAACGCGACAGTAGCCTCGCGGTCGCAAAGGATGTCCTGTCCTACCCTTCGCGAATGCGAGCTCCTCTTCACGAACACGAAGTGTATCAGTCTGACCCCTCCCCAGCTAGCTTTCCACTACACGATCGAGACCCATTGTACGCGAACGCGATAATATCTATGTTTCCAACCTTATTGACTCTGAAAATATCTTGTGACTCTAAACTTTTTCTAGCATTAAACTTGCCTAAATTTTCAACTCTGATAGGTCTATTACATGTGTTCAATATGAAGGACTTTTGGCTCTCTTAAGCTCACTTAGTCTAGCGTATTTGTACCTGAATGTTTATATCAATCGCCTGGAAAGAGTTCACTTCCTTTCCCTATTCTGAACGCTTGTGATTAAGCCACTTAATGCCCAGAATATGTGCTAATCCTTATGGAATAATTTCTTTGCAACTTGACATTTCCTAAGATTGATACTTGATCATATTGTCATACCAAGCATGCTTTCTTGCTACTTAATGTGCGGGTCGATCATGGTTGCCTGCAACGAATGTGCCATTTCGTGCAGGTCTCTAATAATATTATTCCTTTATAATTGGCGTATGGTTAATCGATGTTGTATTGTTTTGCAATTCTTAATCGATAAGTTCATGTGTTCTTGTAAAAATTATGTATTAATTGTAATAGGTGAATAAGTATCAAAGCTTTGGATACTATGATCAACTCTTGTAATGATCATATTGTTTTGAGGATGATGGGGTTTTTTAATGTGTAATTGGGAACAATTTGCTGGAATTGAACTTAAGCATTTATATTATTGAAAAGTAGAAATAAGATTACATAGTAGAAATTGAACGCAAGGTTACAGTTCTCGTAGAGTCTAAATATGGAGGAGTGTCAAAAAGCATAACACTGTGTTGTAGGTCTTCACTCTTCAGACAAATGAAAAAGCCCAATTTCAAAGAGGCGCTATTTAAACCTAGCGGAATTTGGTCTTGCTCCTAAAGTGAAATTGTAATCTTGAAGTTTAGTTTCTAAGATCCAAATGGTTCGTCACTTAAAAAAATATCTTTGGCCTCACTCTCTCATCAATCTCTCCAGTCTCTCTCTCTCTCTCGGGTTCACAATGTCATGAAACTAGCTCGAATACGATGATGTGATGTAACAATAAATAACAGCAGAGACTAAAATATGATATGCATATGAGTGCGTATGACTGAGTATATAAAAAAATGAAAAGCATGTAACTCCACAACAGAAATGACCTCAGTGGGTCCCAACAGTATCGGCATAAGTCTAAACATGATATCTAGCATAATTAACAGCTCAGTTACTATATAACATGGTGGAAACACAAATATCAACAAAATAGGGCAACTATACAGTGTTATGGGAACAACAGAGTCCCAATTCACATGGTGCACGCCCACACACCCGTCACCTAGCATGTGCGTCACCTCAATACCAATCACATAACACGTAATGGGGGGAAGGATTTATTGCTCAAGGCATCACATTCTGTGATGATCCAAAAGGTCATCCCGTGTATTTCTAGCTAAATTCGTATTCTGAAGTTATGAAACCTCCTTTTATCTCACCTCGATTTGCGTGCGCAGCCCGGGCGTGTAGCCGGGAAGCCGGTATGTGGAAAACTGATAAAAACAATAATTTTGTGTTGAAATTTAAGTAGAGTTGACTTTTGTCAACATTTTTGGTAAACAGACTCTGACCCGTGATTTGACGGTCCCGGAGGGTCCGTAGGAAAATATGGGACTTGGGAGTATACCCAGAATCGAATTTCGAGATCCCACGTCCGAGAAATGAATTTTTAAAAGAAATTATTTTCTGAAAAATATAAGAGATTTTGAAAATGAAATTCTATGTGAAACCTGTGATATCGGGCTCGTATTATGGTTCCGGAGCCCGGTACAGGTCCAATATATTATATTTGTTATGTCTATGAAGCTTGGTGCGAAACGGACTTCGTTGATGTGATTCGGATCAAAAATGCAAAATTTGAAGTTTTAAGAAATTTCATTGATTTTGGGGATTAATTCGATGTTTATGATGTTATTTTCGTGATTTGATTACACGAATAAGTCTGTAGGATATTTTTGAGGTTGTGTGCATATTTGGTTTTGAGCCTCGAGGGCTCGGGTGAGTTTCGGGTAGGTGTCGGGGTGTAAAAACATAGAAAATCTGGTGTAAAACCTCAATTTTTGATGTCTAGTGTGGTCTACTATGCGATCGCATAGCTCTGTGCTGAGGGAAGTGATTTGAGACACTATGCGATCACATAGTGTGTTCCGCGATCGCATAGTGTAGTAGTAGGCCGGGGGGGGGGGGGGGGGGGTGGGAAGCCG